>OX465119.1:10156440-10298940 GCA_949987565.1 Luidia sarsii | reverse complement strand
AGGGCCCAAATTGCGATGTATTAGTATACGTGCTGTTTTTGGCTGGTAACTCTTCTCAGCTTATTAGGAGGTTTGCGGTTACACCATATATATCATCTCTTAAGAGAGGGAGTATGATTCGATGACGAGCAGTGTACACACTGCCCGAAACGTTGAGTTACCAGCTCTTTTCAGAGCCACACTCCTTCTCTCAAGAGATGATGTACATGGTGTCACCGCTAACCTCCTACTTGGTATTTCCACCGTGCAAACCTTTAAATCTGACCTCAGCTTCTCGTCTTTGTCTCTCTCTCTCTCCTCTCCTAAACAGATCCTTGATTTCGTCAGCATGAATGTCGCAGCCGCCAAAGTCAAGACGGTGAAGGGCGAAGGTGGCTGGCACCGAATCGCCTGGGGCTTTCTCAAGGTAAAGGTCAAAGGGGAGGGAGGTCACGACCTCTGACACAGATACTTGGGTTGCTATGGGACACACACATACCCCTTCTAAACTGTTGTGTAAATAAGGCTTTTGCGGGCCTATCAACGCTTGTGCAATTCTCATTTGTGGCTTGCTGGTTAGGAATTCTCCATTCGATAAAGGTTTGCCACAGTAAACGTACAATTGGCAACAAAAAAGAGGCAGCTCGGGCAGGATTTGAACCCCCGACTTCTGCTGTGTAGTGCAGGCATCTTAATGACTTGGCCTCCAAGCCTGGTCAAGATCGTGTGGTGGGGTGGGTTTTAACATCTAAAATTTGGGTTTTTTCACCGATTGATCTACATTTGTCTACTTTGTTTTCTGTCTGCCTTTCCTTTTTTTACTGTGGAGCTGTTCGAGAAGAAATCCCGTGTCAAAATTCCTTGAAATTTGGGAACTTGTCTTTTTTATGCTAATCCTCCCCCTCTCTCCCAACCTATCAAATGTAGGTCATCGGTGCCAACGGGAGTCTAAACACCGACAAGAAAGTGCGTCTTCAACTCTTCCATCCGCCGTTCAGCTACAAAGCTAAACCAGGCCAGCTGGACGTAAGTTTATCTTCTCCTTCCTCTCTCCCTTTGATCACCCCCCGCCTGTCCGTCCCTTGCACAAAAGACTAGTTGACTATTTGGGAAGGCCACCATCTAAGGGCTGGATAGCACAGATGGAAGAGCACTGGTACGTTAGTCCAGAGGTCTCGGGTTGAAGTCCTGGTCCAGTCAGAATTTTCTTTCCCAATCAGTTTTTAATAAAACTCAAAAGTTAGAGGGCCTGACCTTTTGATCCTAGCAGGACCTTTCTCAAAGGCAAAGCCACTTTCCCTTTTGGGGCATTAGTCCTTACAGTGACCTTAGTAACGCCCCCCCCCCCACTAAATCTGATGACCTCTGACCCCAGGAATAACCTTTGACCCCCCTTCCTCGGACAGGTGTTCCAGTGGTGGCAGAATCTTAGTCGGCACCCCTACCCGTCCACGCTGTACGTGACGGTCAAAGCAGTCCGGACACCGGACACGGTGGAGCCTGCTGTCCGTTCGCTGTTTGCAACGCAGGAGGTGAGGAGATACAACGGTTGGCGACTTCATCGCGACATCCTTTGCAAACCTCTCAAAAAGATACGAAGGGCCTTGTGGTCAATTTCATGAAATTCATCGCAGCTTTACGATAACAAATTCAGGAGTGAAGGGCCTGGTTGTTCATCGCGGTGGTGTAGATAAGTAGAAAGGGGTGATCAAAGTCACGCGATGTGTCGTTGCTGGTGGCGACATTTCGGTTGCTAACTGCTAACCTTCATCAAGCAACTGCGGCGCCTGAAATTTTGATCCTAGCAGGACCTTTCTCATAGGCAGAATTCTCCTGAGCTGACCTTCTTGAATGGTTTGCGAACGTACAAATTGCATCAAAACACACCTCAGGACTAAAATCTGTCTCTCTTCCTGTTGCTCACTTTATCGACCACTCTTACACCACCCATTAAAAGGCGGACAAAAGCACATGTCAAAAAACTTTTACTGGCTTCCGAAGCGCTTTTTTCAAAGACACATCAACTTCTCTGCTGCGTACATGGATATGCAGTGGAACGTCGCTATAACAAACATTCGGCTATAACGAACACGCCCTTTGTCTCCCGATTTTTGTGTACAAAGTATGTGGCCGCAACTGCTGCAATGAACTACCGCTATATTAAACAATTTTCATGGATCCCAGGATGTTCATTATAGCGACGCACTGTACTAATTTGTGAAAATATATTTGCTTAGGGACTTCAAGTCTTCAACACTTTCTCTGTAAAAAATTTCACCCAACATTTGTGAGAATCTAAGCCCCCCTTTTCTCATTTTTCTCCCCCCCCCCCCACAAGGAACAAGGACGAATCACGTACAAGGAGCTTCAGAAATCCATCAACTCTGGAGTGAAGCAAGGAATCAGGTCGGTGGCGCTTGTTTCGTCGTCAAGAATGAAAATTGTCTTCAATATTTCCTTGTCGTTTGAGGGCTGTCTCATAGTCAATGCCCTACTACATAGCTCTTGGATCTCACTTTCCCATCTGTATTTGGGCGTGGTGAACCCACACAAATTTTAAAAACGGTTTTTGTTCAATAGTTTAGGACCTGAAGGTGCCTTCAAATCAATGAAAAAAAAAAAAAAAAAAAAAGATCTGTGGCAGAGTTACTACTGGTTACAGTGCACATTGTAATCATGATGATAAGTACTTATTGGTAGCCAATTTGACGGGAAGCATGTAAATCATAATGTATTTACTCTTTCTGTCTGTCTGTCCATTTTCCTGTTGCTTTGTCTGTCTGCCTGCCTGTGCCTGCATGTCCGTGTCTGTCCATCCATTACATCCGTCTGTCTCTGTCTGTCTCTATCTCTGTCTGTCTTTCTCTATGTCTCTATTTGTCTGTCTCTGCGTTACCCTGCCCCTCTGTCTTTCTGCCTGCCTGCCTCTGTATCTCTGTCTATTCCCTGTCTGTCTCTGCATCTCCCTGTCTCTCTGTCTAAATGCATCTCCCTGTCCCTCTGTCACTCTGTCTCTCTGTCTAAATGCCTCTCTCTCTGTCACCCTGTCTCTCTGTCTAACTCCCTCTGTCTCCCTGTCTGTTCTCTGTCCGTCTCCTTTGCCCCTTTCAGTAGGGACAAGAAACCCACCAACTGGTCTCGCCTTCCAGGCCAGATGTGTCGGATCCCCAACAAGCTCAGCCTGTCCTTAGCCGGTGACAGAAAAGGCTGTTTCGTCATCAAATTCTCCCCCAGCGGAAGGTAAGAAACGAAGACACCCAGGAACTGCCTTCAAACCCCTCCTTGTTGCCCCCTTGAATTTACACCCAAAGAACCCCTCAATTCATGACTCGTGACTACTCTCAGTGACTCATGACAACTCACAGTGACTCGTGACAACTCACAGTGACTTGTGACTACTGACATTGACTTGTGAGTACTCACAGTAACTTGTGAGTACTCACAGTGACTCGTGACCACACACAGTGACTCGTGACAACTCACAGTAACTTGTGACTACTCTCAGTGACTCGTGACAACTCGCAGTGACTCGTGACAACTCACAGTGACTTGTGACTACTCACAGTGACTTGTGACTACTCACAGTGACTTGTGACTACTCACAGTGACTTGTGACTACTCACAGTGACTTGTGAGTACTCACAGTGACTCGTGACCACACACACTGACTCGTGACAACTCACAGTAACTTGTGACTACTCTCAGTGACTCGTGACAACTCACAGTGACTCGTGACAACTCACAGTGACTCGTAACAACTCACAGTGACTCGTGACAACTCACAGTGACTCGTGACCACACACAGTGACTCGTGACAACTCACAGTAACTTGTGACTACTCTCAGTGACTCGTGACAACTCACAGTGACTCGTGACAACTCACAGTGACTCGTGACAACTCACAGTGACTCGTGACAACTCACAGTGACTTGTGACTACTCACACTGACATAAGACTGAGGAGTCACCAGCTCTTTTCAGAGACATTCTCCGAAAAAACTTCAAATCTTACGTCTATCGTAATTGTCAATCGTATTCTTTTTCCTTTCCATTAACCAGGTTCCTTGCTTGCGGATGCAAAGACCGCGATGGCTTCCCGGTTTTAGTCTATGAGGTAAGAGGCAACTTGCTCAAAGCGACAGAGAGATAAGCGTGGCTTGAATGTATTCCTAGAACTAAATTCTAACGAGTTGATTAATCTTTTGAAAATACCCGTTATTTGTTATGTTTGAAATGTTTAAATAACCTTTTATTTGAAAAGTAGTCCCAAAAATTGGATAAAACTTTTACTGGACCGGGATTTGAACCGGAGACCTCTGGTTTTTGCGTACAAGCGCTCTTACCATCTGAGCTATCCAGTCCTTAGATGGCGGCCTTCCCATGGTGTTTTGAGATGGCAACGTCATTGGCAGGTATCTCAAACTACTCATTTTTTCTGTTAGAACCCTAAAAACTGAAGGGCGCCTGCACCCCTGCCGTGAATCTCTAGGTCGCGTAAGCGCTCACTTGCAGTCGCACTTCTCGGTCGCGTAAGCGCTCACTTGCAGTGGCACAATTTTTTTGCCTTCAGTGATTTTCAGGAAATGACTTTTGTCCTTCACTTACATGTTTAATGTACAAGCGCAACCCAAATGGTCACTGTTTGTCCAAATGTAGAATAATTCTCCTGATGAAGGCCAGAGCATACTGGCCGTAACGTCGAGTTACCACTCAGGTTCTTTTCAGAACCGCACCTCTTCTTTAAGAGACCTTTATATATGGTGTCACCGCAAACACTCCTTTATTGAAATGTGAAACTTGCAGATCCCGTCAGGTCGCCTCAAGTGCAAGTTCCCGGGCCACTACAGTCTGATCTACGACGTCTGCTGGTCGCCCAACGACCGGGAGGTACTGACCGCCTCCTCGGACGGAACGGCTCGCGTCTGGAGCCTGGACACGCCGGACTCGTCGGCCCTGAGGGTCTTCCCACACCCGGCCTTTGTCTACACGGCCCGCTACCACCCTCTGGCCGAGAACCTGGTGGTCAGCGGGGGGTACGATCACGTGATCCGGGTCTGGAGCCAGACCAGCGAGAGCCAGATGGGAGAGGTGAGTGGCTTGGGAAAGCTTGATGGCGTGATTGGCTTTGTTGCATGGTTGGTGGATCGATTGGTGATGTATGCATGGAATACTACATTGATTGGCTGGTTTGTCGGTCTGTCGGTTCGTCGGTCGGTCAATTGGTGGATCGGTTGGTTGGATGGTTGGTTGGTCGGCTGGTCAGTCAGTTGGTCAGTTGGACGCTTGATGGATTGGTTGGTTTGTCGGCTGGTTAGTTGGTTGGTCGGTCGGTCGGTTGATGGGTTGGTTGGTTGGTTTATTTATGATTGATTTGTCGATTGATTGGTTAATTAATCACTTGACTGATGCACTGATTGCTACTGAATTCGTAGAAATATGTATTCATTGATGACTGGCTTTTACTTATTTACCACTCTGCTGATAGATTAATGGATTGATTGATTGATTGATTGATTGATTGGTTGGTTGATTGGTTGATTAATTAATGGATTGAGTGGTTGATTGATTGATTGATTGATTGGTTGGTTGGTTGATTAATTAATGGATTGATTGGTTGATTGATTGATTGATTGATTGATTGATTGATTGATTGATTGATTGATTGACCCGCCAATGTTTTGCAATAAATCATTTATGTGCATTGATCTATTTGGTCAGTGTATTTTATCAGATACTGTATGGATATTGTTAATGCTTTGTCTGATGCGTGCAACCTAATCTGCCACAGTTGCTGCAAGAGCTAGAGGGACACAAGGGCTTCGTCAACTGCCTCTGCTTCTCACGGGACGGCAAGACCATGTACTCGGGGGACAGCATCGGGGTCATCGTCAAGTGGAACGCCGGGGTCATGGCCAAGGCCGCCACCTCGGGTGAGTTCACGACCTCGGTTGACCTCTGACCCACCCCTCCCTCCCCGTATAAAGCTGCCTCAAGCTGAGCCGGTACTCGCTGGCATCGTGTGTGATGACCTTAGGGTCGCTAGAACCTTAGACCTGGGGCTAGACATAGCCTCACTCAGTCAACTTTGTCCCATGACCTTTGTTCTGAACTCGGCTGATCTTTGACCTCTAGTCAGCTGTGACCTCAGTTGAGGGTTGACTTCATCTGATCTTGACCAAACCGTAGATATGTAAAACTAATTTTGTAATTTTGTAATTTGAAATTTGTATTTTTATTATTATTTTTTTTTCATTTTTTTTTTTTTTGTAAATTGTTTTTTCAGTTTTTTATTTTTGGGGTATTTTTTTTGTCAGTTTTTTATTTTGGGGGTATTTTTTTCTTCAGTTTTTTCTTTTGTTAATTTTCTAAAGCGAGTCTTTTATTGTCAGTCCTTGTAACGATCAGAGTGTAAATGCTTCCAGGGCCGTACCATACATCAGAACTCAACTTACCGGTAGGATGGATAACCCTTCGTATGTAGAATCGTTATTCAAAAGAATGGAAGACTGGATGAAAAATAAGAATGATCGTCCGATGAATTCTTGCCTTTGGGCATTCTGCTGGTACGTGTCTAACATGGCCGCAGCGAGTCGCGAGGCAAGCACCCATTCAGTTCTGACCACCGTGTCCTACGTACCTGTGTAGATCGTCAGGTGAAATTTGGATCGACGAGCCAATCGCTGGGGGGCACGACCACCGGTCTAAGGACGCAAAAAACACCGGGAATTTTGAAGGACACAGGTGGTATATTCTGTCCCTCTTCAAACACTAGGGGGCACCAATACAAACAAAGTTTCAAATCGCATCAGTAGATCACCTCATTCTGGGGCTTTTCAACAGCACTGCGCTTTGTACGATGGTCAATGCTTTGCCTAGAAGGTTTGCGTATGACTATCATCTGATCCGTGTTAGAAGTTGAGCAAAGAAACGTAGGAACATGTAGCTTTTGCTTTAGCTTAGTGCATGCTTAGCTGATTAAATCACCACTCCATTCTTCCTTAATGTCAAAAAATAGAGAGCCTGACGTTTCGATCCTAGCAGGAGCTTTCTCAAAGGCAAAGGGACGTTTCGATCCTAGCAGGACCTTTCTCAACTTAGGTGAAGCCTTTACTTTGAGAAAGGTCCTGCTAGGATCGAAACGTCGGGCCCTCAAACTTTTGAGATTGATGTATTGCAGGTAATTTTAGTCAGCGAGCAGTTTGCAACAGTTTTTTTTTTTTTGTACTTCTTTCTTCGTGTCATTGACAGTTGTAAGTCACAGAATGTGCACAGCCGTGTCGAGATAGATCTTTTGTGACATTCTTGTTGTGTGCATGCCTGCGTAGAGAACAAAATGAAATAGTGGGGCCGTGCCCCTAATAGCCTTCTGAGCCTCTCAGCCTCTCTCTCCCTCTCTGTCAATTTCTTCTTTGTATATCTCCGTCTGTCTTTCTGTCTGTCTGTCTGTCTGTCTGTCTGTCTGTCTGTCTGTCTGTCTGTCTGTCTGTCTGTCTGTCTGTCTGTTTGTCTTTACCTCTCCATCCTCTCTGTGTTCTCTCTCTTTTCTCTCCCACACTCTCTCTCTCTTTCCATCTCCCCACATCTCCCCCTTTCTCACTTACTCTCAATCGCTTTCTCTCTCTCTTCTTTGTACGGTATATCTTTGTCTGTCTTTCTGTCTCTACCTCTCCCCCTCTCTGTGTTCTCTCTCTTTTCTCTCCCACACTCTCTCTCTCTTTCCGTCTCCCCACATCTCCCCCTTTCTCACTTACTCTCAATCGCTTTCTCTCTCTCTTCTTTGTACGGTATATCTTTGTCTGTCTTTCTGTCTCTACCTCTCCCCCTCTCTGTGTTCTCTCTTTTTCTCTCCCACACTCTCTCTCTCTTTCCGTCTCCCCACATCTCCCCCTTTCTCACTTACTCTCACTCGCTTTCTCTCTCTCTTCTTTGTACGGTATATCTTTGTCTGTCTTTCTGTCTCGACCTCTCCCCCTCTCTGTGTTCTCTCTCTTTTCTCTCCCACTCTCTCTCTCTCTCTCTCTCTCTCTCTTTCCGTCTCCCCACATCTCCCCCTTTCTCACTTACTCTCAATCGCTTTCTCTCTCTCTTCTTTGTACGGTATATCTTTGTCTGTCTTTCTGTCTCTACCTCTACCTCCTCTCTGTGTTCTCTCTCTTTTCCCTCCCACACTCTCTCTCTCTCTCTCTCTCTCTCTTTCCGTCTCCCCACATCTCCCCCTTTCTCACTCATTCTCACTCATTCTCACTCGCTGTCTCTCATCTGCCAGGCTCGCCAGACAAATGGTCCCTGGAGAAGGTCATCACCGAGAAGGAGCTGGAGGGTGTGACCATCAACAGCCTCGAGGTTCACCCCAGCGGCCGCAGACTTCTCATCCACGGCAGGGACAACAACCTACGCATGATGGACCTAAGACTGTAAGCACCTCATCGCTTCCCTCCCAGTTTGTAGGCGACCTCTCATCAGAAACTCCTAGCCCCAGCACCAGCCCCCATTACTCCCTAGCCCCCTAACCCCCTAACCCCTAACCCCTGGCCCTCTAGATCCCTATTCCCCTAGCCCCTTAGCCCCCTAGCCCCCAAGCCCCCTAGCCCCTTAGCCCCCTATCCCCTAGCCTTCTAACCCCATTGCCCCCTAGCCCTGTAGTATTCTAGCCCCCATCCCTTAGCCTCTAGCCCCCTGAGCCCCCTAGCCCCTGGCCTTCTAGCCCCCTAGCTAGCCCTTAGCCCCTTAGCACCCTAGCCCCTAGCCCCCTAGCCCCCTAGCCCCTAGCCCCATAGCCCCTAGCCCCATAGCCCCATACCCCATTTAGCCCCTAGCCCCCTGGCCCTTAGCCCCCTAGCCACCTAGCCCCCTGGCTGTCTAGCCCCCTGGCTGTCTAGCTCCCTAACCCTTAGGCCCCTAGTCCCCTGGCCCCCTGGCCGTTAGTTCCCTACACCCCTAGCCACTTAGCCTCCTGGCCTCCTAGCCCATAGCCCCCTGGACCCCTAGCCCCAGCCCCTAGCCCTAGCTCTAGCCTAAATCATGTTCAGTTTGGGAAGGGGAGCATTGAAGTTTGTTACCAGACATATTTCAAATCCTTGTCTTCCTGTGTCTCTGTGGCTGTCTGAGGTTGAAACCTTTGCTCTTTGACCTTTGCCCTTCCTGCCCGGTAGGTTCACGGTGATGCAGCGTTACCTCGGAGCCCTGAACTTCCGGGAGCACGTCCGCAGCACCCTCACCGAGTGTGGCTCCTTCGTCATCTCGGGGAGCGAAGATTGCCAGGCGTACGTCTGGAACACGGACACAGGTAATGGGAAGAGGAAAGAAGAACCGGTGATCGATTTCATGAACCATCGATTGTCACTGATGATGTTTCTATTTGAGTATTTGTGACCCTCAGTGTGAAGACCCTGGGAGGCCACAAAAAAGCTGTTTATAGTCACGGACATTTGAATCTGACTAAAGCGTCCTCCTTCCCTCCCTCCCCGCCTTCCTCCCCGGCTGCCTCCCTGCCTGCCTGCCTGCCTGCCTGCCTGCCTCCCTCCCTGCCTGCCTGCCTCCCTCCCTGCCTGCCTGCCTGCCTGCCTGCCTACCTCCCTCCCTCCCTGCCTGCCTGCCTCCCTCCCTCCCTCCCTCCCTCCCTGCCTCCCTCCCTCTGTCCCTCCCTCCCTCTGTCCCTCCCTCCCTCTCTCCCTCCCTCCCTTTCTCCCTCCCTCCCTGCCTACCTCCCTCCCTGCCTGCCTCCCTCCCTCCCTCCTTCCCTCCTTCTCTTTACTGCCTCTCCCCCTCTCTCTACCTCCCTGTCTCTCCCACCCCTTTCGCTCCCTCCCCCTCCCTCCCTCCGTCCCTCCCTTGCTCCTCCTCCCCCTCTCTCCCTCTCTCCCTCTCTCCCTCCCTGCCTACCTCCCTCCCTGCCTGCCTCCCTGTCTCCCTCCTTCCCTCCTCTCCCCGACCTCTCCCCCCTCTCTCTACCTCCCTGTCTCTCCCACCCCTTTCGCTCCCTCCCCCTCCCTCCCTCTGTCCCTCCCTTGCTCCTCCTCCCCCTCTCTCCCTCTCTCCCTCTCTCCCTCCCTGCCTACCTCCCTCCCTGCCTGCCTCCCTGTCTCCCTCCTTCCCTCCTCTCCCCGACCTCTCCCCCCTCTCTCTACCTCCCTGTCTCTCCCACCCCTTTCGCTCCCTCCCCCTCCCTCCCTTCCCTCCCTCCCTCGCTCCCCCTCCCCTCTTTCCCTCTCTCCCTCCCTCCCTCCCTCAGGTGAACAAGTGGCGGCCTACTCTAACCTTGGCTTCAAGTACCCATCCATGGCTGTTGACTACCATCCCTTTGAACACATGGTGGCTATCTGCTCCAGAGGTGAAGGTCATGCCATCCAGGTCTATGTCTATGACGCTAAAGGTCAGTCTATTAAACAAAGTGATGAGAGACAGAGTGTACTTCAAAAATTCCCATTGAGTTTTTCCTTTAATTTGTTTGTCAACAAATCTTTACCGATATGGAGGATAGCCGGCCTAGAAACGTATTTTCGTAGCTCGTTCCATTGATTGTTTGTTGGTCGGTGTGTTTGCTTGTCTGCTTTGGTGGCCGCAGTGGCCCAGCTGGACCTCGGGCTGAGGAGTACGTCCAGCGGCCTGGCCAGCACTGGCCAGCGGAAGGACGACGGCCAGACGCCCGGCAAGGCCGAGGAATCCATGCTGACCCTCCTGGGCACCAAGAAGGAGTTGAAGGAAGAACTGGACACGGCCAAGTCACTACGGATGGAGAGGGTCAAGGCTAAGCTAGCCACGGTCATGGTAAAGGTTTCACACTAGCTCCCTAGCCCCCTGGCCCCCCAGCCGCCTGGCCCCCTGGCCCCCTGGCCCCCTGGCCCCCTGGCCCCCTGGCCCCCTGGCCCCCTGGCCCCCTGGCCCCCTGGCCCCCTGGCCCCCTGGCCCCCTGGCCCCCTGGCCCCCTGGCCCCATGGCCCCCTGGCCCCTGGCCCCCTGGCCCCCTAGCCCCCTGGCCCCCTAGCCCCCTGGCCCCCTGGCCCCCTGGCACCCGGCCCCCTGGCCCCCTAGCCCCCTAGCCCCCTGGCCCCCTGGCCCCCTAGCCCCCTAGCCCCTTAGCCCCTAACTCCCTAGCTCCCTAGCCTCCTAGCCCCCTAGCCCCCTAGCCCCCTAGCCCCCTAGCCCCCTGGCCCCCTAGCCCCTTAGCCCCCTAGCTCCCTAGCCCCTTAGCCCCCTAACCCCCTTGCTCCCTAGCCCCTTAGCCCCTAGCCCCCTAGCCCCCTGGCCCCCTAGCCCCCTAGCCCCCTGGCCCCCTGGCCCCCTAGCCCCTTAGCCCCCTAACCCCCTAGCTCCCTAGCCCCTTAGCCCCTAGCCCCCTAGCCCCCTGGCCCCCTAGCCCCCTGGCCCCCTGGCCCCCTAGCCCCCTAGCCCCCTAGCCCCCTAGCCCCTTAGCCCCTAGCTCCCTAGCTCCCTAGCCCCCTAGCCCCCTAGCCCCCTAGCCCCCAAGCCCCCTAGCCCCCTGGCCCCCTGGCCCCCTGGCCCCCTGGCCCCCTGGCCCTCTAGCCCCCTAGCCCCCGAATATGAATGCACCTGCAAGTTTTTCTGTAAATTCTAGTGAATGCAAATGTTATTTTGCCGCAATCTGCACGCATGCATGTTTGCTCTATTATCTTTTATTTGCTACGGATGGAGAGGGTCAAGGCTAAGCTAGCCACGGTCATGGTAAAGGTTTCACACTAGCTCCCTAGCCCCCTAGCCCCCCAGCCGCCTGGCCCCCTGACCCCCTGACCCCCTGGCCCCCTGGCCCCCTAACCCCCTAGCCCCCTAGCCCCTTAGCCCCCTAACTTCCTAGCCCCTTAGCCCCCTAACCCCCGAATATGAATGCACCTGCAATTTTTTTTGTAAATTCTAGTGAATGCAAATGTTATTTTGCCGCAATCTGCACGCATGCATGTTTGCTCTATTATCTTTTATTTGCTGTGTTCGCTGGCTGTCATTTTTCAGTGCTATCATTGTCCTGTATTGGGTTTCTTTTCTGTTTTAATTTTCTTGTCAATTTTACGTTGCACTGCATCCGCTCATTTGCCGTTGATCTGCTGGCTTCTGCACGTCTGCTGCACCATTGTGTCTCCCCTTGCCATTTACCATGGCAACGATAGGCCTTTAAAGCGATGGCCAAGGTAATTCTGATTGTTTATACTCATCCCCCCCCCCCAAGGATAGGAACCAATCTTGCATTTAGTTTATCCCTCTGAAATATATTTTATTTATTTTTTAGATTTTTTTTCAAAAACTTCCGAAGAAAACTTGTTTGGGACTTGAACCTGAGACCTGGTTTTGAGCTGTCCAGCCCTTAAGCCGTGTCCGCACTGGACTTATTTTTTACCGAGCCCGTGGGTAACATTCCAATGGGTAAATCTTTCCGGCATCCGCACTTTTCGACTCGGGTAAACTAACCGAGACGATCGGTAAAACTAACAGACTCTGTACTCTAGGTACACAAACACGTTGTTACCCTGCGCCCGCACGAGTCTTGCATACAGTAACGTAACGTGCAGGGCGCCAGATGTGGTTTTTTACCGAGTCGTTTACCGAGACGTCGTGTCCGGATTGGACTTATCGACTCGGTTAAACTGACCAGGTCAATTTAACCGGGCAGAAGTTGGTCGGTTAAACTACCCACTGGAGTCGGGTAAGTTACCTGGGAGGAAAACTTCCTGGGCTGTCCGCACTGGACTTAAAATGGTCAATTTACCCATTTGCTCGGTTAGTTTACCCATTTTAAGTCCAGTGCGGACGCGGCTTTAGACGGTGGCCTTAAGCTTCCTAAATTATCAACTAGTCTGCCTATAAATGAACCACAGAGCAACTGAAAGTTAACTTTAAAAAATGGTGTCACACCCTCCCCTTTCCCTCTCCTTGCCTCACCTCCCTCCCCTCCCCTTGCCTCACCTCCCTCCCCTCCCCTTGCCTTGCCTACCTCCCCTGACCTCCCTTCGCTCGCCTCCCCTCACCTCACCTCCCCTCACCTCCCCTCACCTCCCCTCGCCTCACTTTACCTCCCTCACCTTGCCTTGCCTCACCTGCCTTACCTCGCCTCCCCTCATCTCTCTTCAAACTTGCCTCACCTCCCCCTCCCCCCTCCCCTCCCCCCCCCTCCCCTCCCCAGGGCAACGAAGACGGCTCGCAGAGTCAGCAGCTGCAGCAGAGCATGCTGGGTAACTCCCTGCTCGCGCCGACAGGCGGCACCTTTCCCATGCAGCCCACCCTGAGTACCTGGGGCTCGACCTTCAACACCTCGGTCGTGAAACCTCCACCTCAGGTGAGTGGGATCCTCCGCGGAAAGTTGAGGTTTTTTTTTTTTATTTCATCATTGGTTTGGTTTATTAAAGATCGAAAAATAAAAAGCATTCTGCCTTTGAGAAAGGTCCTGCTAGGATCGAAACAGAAAAAGCTTTCTACCTTTGAGAAAGGTCCTGCTAGGATCCAAACAGAAAGACATTCTGCCTTTGAGAAAGGTCCTGCTAGGATCGAAACAGAAAAAGGCATTCTGCCTTTGAGAAAGGTCCTGCTAGGATCGAAACAGAAAGACATTCTGCCTTTGAGAAAGGTCCTGCTAGGATCGAAACAGAAAAAGCATTCTGCCTTTGAGAAAGGTCCTGCAAGGATCGAAACAGAAAAAGCATTCTGCCTTTGAGAATGGTCCTGCTAGGATCGAAACAGAAAAAGCATTCTACCTTTGAGAAAGGTCCTGCTAGGATCGAAACAGAAAAGGCATTCTGCCTTTGAGAAAGGTCCTGCTAGGATCGAAACAGAAAAGGCAATCTGCCTTTGAGAAAGGTCCTGCCAGGATCGAAACAGAAAAAGCAATCTGCCTTTGAGAAAGGTCCTGCCAGGATCGAAACAGAAAAAGCATTCTGCCTTTGAGAAAGGTCCTGCTAGGATCGAAACAGAAAAAGCATTCTGCCTTTGAGAAAGGTCCTGCCAGGATCAAAACAGAAAAAGGCAATCTGCCTTTGAGAAAGGTCCTGCTAGGATCGAAACAGAAAAGGCATTCTGCCTTTGAGAAAGGTCCTGCTAGAATCGAAACAGAAAAGGTAGAGAGTGAATGAGCCCTGTGACCGAATTGATTAAAGTCACCAATTCTTACGACCAATCTTCAGATGATACGACCTATCACAACCTCCAATGGGTTATCAATCATAAGTTGAGGGACGATAGACCGTGAGTCTTTGTGATAATCGACCGCTGGTTACTGTCATCGATCTCATCATTGCAACCAGTCGCGAGAAAACAATAGGATGGATCGTCCAGTCGAGTTACGACGCATCAAACACTTTGCAAAAAATCCACAGCAGGACAACTGAACTCTGAATTGCACAAATTCCTGCTTTCTTGCCTCGGTTGCCATGCCGATTTGTGAGTTTTGTCTAGGAGATGCCCGGGCTTGTGATATGAACGAGAGGTCTCGCTGTGAGTTGTTGTGGCCCCTTGTGACGTATACCCGAGAAGTGTTTTGTGAATATTCAGTTGGCAGCAGTAGAGATGCATGTTACAAGTGTGTTTGCATAAAATGTATACAGTATACACTGGTGGATGGATCGTACGCGTTTTGTAATGGCTACGTGGCGTGAAATCATTGATTTGCGGGTTTTTTCTGGAAAGTTACCATCACAGTAGACTTTAAATTGGCAACACCCCCTCCCCCACCCCCCCCCCCTCCCGGCAAAGACTAGTTGACTATTTTGAAAGGCCACCATCTAAGGGCTGGATAGCTCAGATGGAAGAGCGCTGGTACGCAAAACCAGAGGTCTCAGGTTCAAGTCCCGGTCCAGTCAAAGTTTTCTTTGCCAATTTGTTCATAAAGGTCCCAGTCAGTTTTATTTGTTTGACAGTAAAAAAAAAAAATTGTGAAAATTTAAACTGTACTCCTGTTCCATTTTCATAATTTTAGAGTAAGACAAGACCAATGTCACTTCGATTAATGGTTTTCTTTAAGTATAGGGTCGGTAACAGGACAGTTGTAAGCTCATCGAGAACTGCTCTTACTCTGTCTGCTTCAATGCAATGTTCTTCATCAGTAAGCTCAGCAGAGGAGTAACCCCTCAACAATAGTTCCTCACAAAAGTGATTCGTTGTCACTGCAAAACTGTGCTTGACAGCTTGATTTATGCATTTGTCACGTTTTGGATGCTGATGCAAATTCTTGCCGATGTGGGAGGTTTCAGTACAGTGCCTCCTCTCGTTTCTCTGACAGACTAATAATGTTGCCTCTGCCTTTGAGAAAGGTCCTGCTAGGATCGAAACATCAGGCCCTCTAACTTTTGAGATTGATGTATTGCAGGTCATTTTAGTTTGCAACCGTTTTTTTTGTATTAACTTCATTTCGATAATTTAGATAGAAAAGGAATTGGTTTTGATCGAGTATTTTGTGAATTGCATTAATGTTTTTCTGTTGTGTTGGTATTGGCTCCCATGCATGGTGTCACATTTTGTGTCCGAATCGTAGCCTGGCTTGTCCAATCGCAGCATGGGTACACAGCTGCCCGTACCCAGCCTTGCGCAGTTCGAATCGCCGGGCATGGTAGGTATCACAGCGCCCTCACCCCCCCTCGTCATTCGGTAGTTGTCTCACCACCCCTCCGCCTCTCTCCCACGTCCGTTGTGATCAATTAACTGCCGATCACGTCGTCGGTACGCTAACACTCAGCAAATTGCACCGATCCTACCCTCTCCCTCCGCAACGGAAAAGTTTGATGAAGCACGTTTGACTCGCATCTATCGCATGGTGTTTTGAAATTCAGAATGCTAACCATTTTTTTGTATGGGCGGGTGTTTCGTTTTGGGGTTTTTTTCTGAATGAGTAGCCATCTTGAGAATCGTTGCTTAGCGATTGCAATTATGATTGAACTTTTTGCATGGGTTGCTTTCAAGTTGTCAACCATTCCACTCTCTCAAATTTCTCCAAACGTCTTCTCTGCTTTTTTGCTCAGAATTTGAAACTGGCTGAAAATGCTACCAAGCTGTATTTCTCCGCGTACGTTTTTTTTTTTTTACCGCCCCCCCCCCCCAGCGGCATCTAGGCCACTGAAAGTTTACGGTGGCCTGGGGCGGCCGTTTGTGGTGGCCGCAGATTGCACCGCTTCATCAAACGCAAGCCTGACAACGGTCTTAGAGACACAAACCATTAACACTCACTCGCACCTTGAATGGACATCGCACTGATTAACCCCAGGATTTGACACGACCCCTATCTCACTCTAGTGGGGTCACAAGGACAGGATCGGCGATTTTCGTTGTCGCCCTGAAATCACGAGAGTCATGTGTGAGGAATATGCATGATTATTTTTATTTTTTATATCTTTCCCCCCAAAAAAAAAGGTTTTGCCCTGTTGTCGTGTGTTGTACTCATGGTAACCAGACTTGTATTTCAGAAGTCGCCGAACATCAGGCACAAGTCTGAGTCACATCTCTCGAGTCTTGAGTCCGAGTCCCCGATCATCCAGGTCGAGTCTCGAGTCACGGGTCACAAAGGTCGAGTCTGAGTCACGGGTCACAAAGGTCGCGTCCAAGTTTCATGTCACCTACATTGAAAACTTATGACGAGTATAGGTTTGCGGTGACACCATGTACGAGAATCACTTTTTGTGAGTGAATGTGGTTCTGAAAAGAACCAGAGGGTTTTCACTCGAGTAAGACGGACAGAGTACACTGTACGAAACATTCTTTTTCAGCCGGAACCACACTCACTCACAAAAGAGATTCCCGTACATGGTGTCACCGCAAACCTACACTTTATTAGCACCACCACCATGCACAGTCTTATGTTGGGGAAACTTATTCCCGAAGATAACTCTCGTCAGATTTGTGGTTGTGATTGATACAGCAGATGGTGATGGTAGTTAGATAATGCAATGCTTGGGCAATTAACATCGCAGGTAAACCTGATATGTGGGCTTAATCAAACTCACACCCACACTTTAACCTAACGAGGTGACATTTAGAGAACACCTTTGTTGGAGATAAACAAAGCTACCATTCAAATGTTGTCTTAAAATTTAGTGGGCCTGACGTTTCGATCCTAGCAGGACCTTTCTCAGCCTTTGAGAAAGGTCCTGCTAGGATCGAAACGTCAGGCCCACTAAATTTTAGATTTACATTTTGGTAATTTTAGCCAGTAAGCAATTTGCAACATTTTTGTATATCACCTTAATTCAAATGTTGTGTTATTTCTAAGAGACTGATATAGAAGAGACGCGTTTCTCAGTTTTTGTTTTGAGGTGTTTTTTTATTTGTTTGAATTTCTTGTTTTTGGACCTATTTTGTAGCTGCTTGATTTTTGAGGTGATTTTTCTGATTGCATCCAAATGCATGTTGTTGCTTTTTTATTCTTCGCTTGATGAATTTTGTGTTTTGGACTTAATTTCACAGTTGGCTTGATTTTGGAGTGATTATTTTTTTTCTGATTGGGTCTGAATTCCTTGGCTTGGGCTTGCATTTACTGGAAGCCACAAGCTCGCTCCAGTTTTGAGACGGCGCACAGTGGTCTGGTACCTGATATCCTATCACAACCCACGGACTGCCATTGCGTGCTGGTGCCATCTCAAGTCTGGTTCTACATTGAAATTGTTTTCAACTCGAAAGCGTCCGCAAAATTGTCACCGAGAGAATTATTCCCGAAATTTTTTCGGGCGCCCTGCGAAAGGGCATAAGCATAGCTGCCATTTCTATTTTGGAGGAATAATTCCTCATTTTTTGGTAAAAATTCATTCCTTTTTTTACAAGCTCTTGACAACAGATTCCGATTTTTGGCTTGGAAATATACATGTATTCCTATGTAGTTTTCTCTGTGATTCCTCTTTTTTTAGCAAGATAGGTTGGCAGCTGTGCATAAGTGTGTTCAGACAGTAAAACTTCTTGATACCCTTCTACTGGGAAAAAATTGTGTCCGTTCTGTTTTATGGCTTTTTTTACAATTAGTTTTTACTTCATCATGACGTAATATGTGAAAATGGACTGTGGATAGGACTGAAGCACATACCAAATGGAAATTAATGAGTAATTAGAAAAAAAATTACCTTGGTGACCTTTTACCGTTCTGCCCTTTCTGTCATTTACCTGACAAAATTCTGGTCGAGTTAATTTTTATTTTTCATAAATTTTCCCTTTCAAACCCAGCAGGTCCCTTCTCCAAGCCAGAATGCCCTCCGTCGTTCTGCCTTTGGGAAAGGTCCTGCTAGGATCAAAATAGCAGGCACTTGACATTTGTTGAGATTTGCTCTTTTAAATCAGTCAGCAATTTCAGACATGATTGCATATAATGTATTCTTTGCATTTATCACAACGATGAGTTTTGATTTTAACTTTTGTTTGCGTCGGCGGGGTTTGTTCTTTTGTTCCGTTTGCGCAGAGTTCATTTTTGGCCAGCCAGTCAGCCCGCGGGGTGCGTAGCCTCGGTATGAGTATGGGCGGGACAGGATGGACTCCGCCCAGATCTTTCTTCCCCCGAGCGTCGACGCCCAACATCTCCCTGCAGGCCGTGAGTCCATCCTCGTCCAAATTCTGTTTGTTTGTTTTAACATTTGAAATCACTCGTATATCAAGTCAAGAAAGGGGTAAAGCATGTACCATACATGTACAGTGGAACGCCTATATAACGATCATTCGGTTATAACGAACATGCCCTTTGGCTCCCAATGAGTGTACAAAATATGTGGCCGCGACTGCTATAACTAATGACCGCTATACCGAAGAATTTGCATGACTTTTCAACGACTTTTTGTTTTCGTCTCATTTGTGGATAAATTCAGCAGACAAATGATTCTCTCTTTGACATTCCAGACGGGCCAGAGTGGGCCTGCGACCTTCACCTTTAACCCTTCGCCGGCCTCCAAGCATCGAGGCGCGGAGCACGCCGACCGTCGCCGCGTGGTGGCGCTCTACGACTACACGGCCCAGCGCTCGGACGAGCTGAGCCTGAGGCAGGGAGAGTGGATCGCCGTCCTGCACGAAGACAACGAGAACTGGTGGATGGGGCAGCTGGCAGACGGGCAGCAGGGATACTTCCCGGCTAACTATGTCACCGATGAACGTGAGTTGGTTTGGTTGGGTGGCTGGTTGGTCGGTTGATTGGTTGATTGATTGGTTGGTCGATTGGTCTGACAGGCAGCAGGCCACGGGGCTACATGTACTTCCCTGCTAACTATGTCACTGATGAGCGGTCGATTGGACGATTGATTGATCGGTAGATTGGTCGATTGATTGATTGATTGATTGATTGATTGATTGAATGATCGGTTGGTCGGTTGTTTGGCTGGTTGGGTGGTCGATTGATTGATTGATCGATTGATAGATGGGTTGGTTGGTTGGTAAGTTGTTTGGATGGTCAGTCGATCGGTACGGGCAGTCAGTTGATTAATCAATTGATCAATTGGTCGATTGATTGATGGGTTGGTTGCAAAGGAGAGTTCAAAGGCATGAGTAATTTTACTATAGGCATGAGTAATAGGCATGAGTAATTTTGATCGGTTGGTTGGTCAGTCTGTTTGTTGGTCAGTTTAATAGGAGGGTTGAAGTGGTCTAAACAAGCCGCTGAATGCCCTATCATACGAAGGTGCCTCACTGACCCTCTTTGTTGCATGGACCCGTCGACTCATTCCACAGACCTCAGGGAGGAGCCTGAGGAGGAGGAGGGGGAGGAGCCTCTAGCGGAGGAGCTGGGGGAGGCCAGCTACGACGACGCCCTCGCTAGCACGGGCGGGGCCGACCTAGATGCGGGGACCACGCCCAAGAGCCGGCCCAAGCCCAAAGCCAAGAAGAGTCGCACGAAGGTACCGACACCCGCACTCTTCTCTCCTCCTTTTTTTTCAGTGACTTGACATTGGGACTCGAGACTCCACCCTTTTGTCTCAAAACTTGACCCTTTTGTCTCAAAACTTGACCCTTTTGTCAAAACTTGACCTTTTTGACTCAGGACTCGTAGTCACTGAAGAGATGTGACTCGAACTCGGTATCGATATTTTGTGACTCGAATGGGAGTTTTTCCACCAAACTCTCCCGCACCTGCACTATTTGGAAGCGAACGAAACAATCTTCTCTGTAATCCATCTGTAGTTCCATCCTACTCACAAAACTCCCATTGTTTTTCATCTATTCAACTAAATGGATCGTAACCGGAATCTTATTGTTTTGGGGTGGGTTTTTTTTTGCTCTTGCTAGATGACCGCGGTCGTTGACAAACGCGGAGAGCTGAAGATCATCTCGGGCACAGAGGACAGCGATTTGGACAGCACTGCGCCCAGAAGGTAAGGCAGAGAGCCAGCCTGACATAGAGGCTTGTCAAATCTAAACAGGGTTCTTGTCAGCCATTTGATGATTAAATTCCAAAAACGTAGGCCCTCTTATTCCTTCGGGAAGAAATTTCAAAGATCTTGAGAATGTTTTATTTTTTTATTTTTTTATCGCACATCAGTGCGAGGCGGAAGAAGAAGCGGACACTGTCCCGAGAGGCGGCCGTCATTGCTAGCGGTAACGACGATGACGATGCCACGCCCCGGCGCCCCGAGCAACGGGCGCGGCCCCAGAGCAGCCAGAGACGCCTAGCCGCCTCCTTTGAGGCGCCCGATGCAGGCATCCCACCCAAGCCTCGCAAGAAGCGCCCCAAGGAGGAGGCGGAAAGGGCGGGGCCGGCCACGGCCGGCGACGACCACCTTGACACGCCCAGCCGGGGATCCAAGAGGGCCACGCCAAGGCGGCGGAGGACGGCAGACTCGCCCGCGGGCGGCGGCTCGGACACGGACGGGCCGACGCCCCGGCCGACGCCCAAGCGCCGGTCCAGGATGGCTGGGGAGGCGGCGGGCGGGGCTCCTCCGAGGGCCACGCCCAAACTGGCCAAGACGCCCTCCAGGGAGAGGCTGCTGGCCTCTGAGGAGGAGGGGGAACCCCGAACGCCCTCCGCCAAGAAAGGGGGCAAGAGGAAGCAGAAGATGAACCACACTGAAAGGACGGTCTAAAACGTCTCTCACCAAAACTCCCTGCGCCCTGAAGACCCGTATCCCAACTGGAGTAGATCACCTTCAAAACACTTCAAAAGGGGCTTCCCTTAATCAGTGCGTCATTGTCCGATTGCGCCCTGTAGGTCAGGTGACCTATAGTGGGTATCAAACAATCAACAAACATGGCAGCCCCAGATCAAGATGCTGCTGTTGTAAAGTATACAATGATTGTTGCACTAGTTTGTTTGATCCAGTTTTTTCTTCCTTGAAATCTATTAAGAATATTCTGGAGTTTGTACCCGAGACAATACCGGAATACCCACTATAATTAAGTCGCGTGATGACATCGCGCATTCGGCATGTTATTAAATGGCGTACGATCAGTGCTTTTACCCGATTGCTTGATGAAAAAATTACAGGTGGCTCGGGTGGGATTTGAACCCATCTCTATCTACACTAATTGGTATTTCTCTTTTCTGGTCGAAAAGAATTGTCCCAAACACATATATCTTTGAATTGAATTTAATTCTTCAAGGCTCAATGTATAAGACGCAGTAAGCTTTTTTATCGGCAAAGTCAACGTATAAGCCACAGGTTTATATTCCATTTCGAAAATTACGGTACTATTCAGTGGAGAAAGGGTGTGTATATATTCTGTTTATATTATTTGTGGTTTTTATTTATTCTGCGTTCATAATTGTTAGGTAAATTTTTTTTTTTTCAAATTTGCCCAAAACAAGGCTATAAAGCCACTCAAGGTTAAGGGCTAAGGAAAGAAGGAGATAGAGAGGGACTCAGGAAGGCTGGAGATAGGAATTGACATTCCTCTTTAAAAAAAGGGCAAGATCGTAAGCTGGGAGAAAGCAAGAACCAGGAAGGGAATTCCAGAGAGAGGCTGAACGAGGGAAGAATCTGTTCTGAAAAAATGGCTGAATAGATAGAGTCTGATTTGTAATTGACATGAATTTTCCTTTTAATTGCTTTCAAAGAAAATACCCTCCCTGTATGAAGGTGTAGTGTGTGCTGTTAAAGATGTACTTAGTAGAGAGCCCAATTCTTAGTGATCAAAATAATGATTAATCTACTTCAGTACTGCTTGTCACTTGGTATTCTTCATAATGTACAGTAAAACCATGAACAAATTACGGAGAAATATCAAGGGACTCCGAGTTACATTGCCAGCTTTGGAAAATGTGTATTCTTAGGAGTTTGTGCTAAAAAATAAGTAGATAAATGAGTTTTTATCAAACGGGAATACTGACAGGGAAATTTGTTATTTTTTTTTTTTTGAAATGACACAGAATTTTTTACTGGACAGACAAAGACTGGTTGACCATTTGGGAAGGCTGCCATCTAAGGGCTGGATAGCTCAGATGGTAAGAGTGCTGGTATGTTAATCCAGAGGTCTCGGGTTCAATTCCTGGCCCAGTCAAATTTATTCTTTCTTTTTTCAAAAAAGTATGAGAAACCAGGGTACAATCATCCGTCCTTTTTTAATGTAATCAAGTTTAATTTAGATTTTAAACTTTGCACAGTAGACATGAAAGATAAGAAAGGTTTGTGGTTCAGCTTGAAATATTGTTCATGTTGAATAATCTTGTCGCATTTTTATTGCCATTTTTTGAAGGTCAGCTCATTTTTAGTCTTGAGTTTCCTTTCTTTAAACTGAAATTCTTCCGAGAATTCATGCTAGCTTTTAGCATGAACTTTGAGCTTGTTTTTTTTAAATTAATTTTGGAGTCCCTTCTTTTTTCCCTCTCATGGTTGGTTATAAACTCAAAGAAAACACTGTCAAAGAGTGAGCCAATTTGTCTGAACGTTAAGAAAAGTCAGTGACAAATGAAGGATTAGAAACAGTTACAATTTGAATTGTTCAAAAGAATCAACTTTTTTTTTTCGAGGTGCTTTTGAGAAATAAAGCTCTTCAACCAGAATGTAGTCTTAATAGACTTGGCCCTGCTTCAGAAGTCTTGTGAATTCTTCTTATTTAGTACATTTACAATTTTTAATTTTCTAGTGACTGTTATCTGACGCTTCATGTCCGATTTTAGGACCTTGGCTGTATTTAAACACCCCTACGCACCATTGGTAAAGGTCTTAGAAACGCATCTATACTTTGTCTAATCCAGCAAATGCATGAAATAACACACCCGTATGTGAAAGTGTCAGCTCAATCCGTCAACCATGTCGCGAGAAAATGGTGAAAAACAAGCTCATAAGGGATTTTGGAAACCCTGCCTTGGGTCTAGTCTTTATCCTACAAAAACCTTCCGATGGCAAGGGACTGATTTTGAGATTGGGGTTGCAGGATTTATCCAGTGTCCCGAGTACACTGCGCTGAACGTGAATGTTACCAGCTCTTCCCAGAGCCACACTCCCTCTTGAAAGAGATGACCTTCACAGTGTCACCACAAACCTCCCACAGAGACCCACCAAATAAAATGCATCCAACATGGTTTTCAAGACTCAATTTCTTCGTTGTTATTGCTGTCACGTACTTTAATTGGCAGATTGGCAAAAAACAGAACAGCAAACATTTCCATTCATGCATTATGGAACAAAGTTAGAAATTTGTATGAAAAATTTACACCTTTAATTAGTTCTCCCAATTCTAAGCATTGCATGCAGCAACCCAACAACTTTGGTTGTAAAAAATGACAACTTTTTATGAGGTAAAGATATAATTTAAAAAAAAATTATAAAACTTTATGTCAGTTGTCAAAACATAAACAGGGCACACATTAGACTTACAGCATGAAAACCCTTGACTCTGACATCAATTTTTCTTCACACAAAAAAACTGAAACCGTACGGAAATCAATTTCTGTACTACCTTAGAGCGTAGAACACAAACTCTTAACAAGTCTTTGAGTTTTGGAATAAGTAAAAAAAAATTACAGATGTTATATTTCAAGAAGGTGGGGGTGGTACAAAGTTTTATTTGCAATAAACAGCAATCCTTTGTGAAAATTCCACATATTTTGTTTGATAAGAGCTAAATTTAACCCCACTCGCTGTTACGTACAACTAATCGCAAGACAACGAGCAATGCATACGTAGGAAGCACAGGACCTATTAGAACTTGCGATGGGGTATCCATCGTAAGACGAGTTAGCATAGATCGTATGATTCAAAGATTCTCGAGGCCTGTTTTTCAAAGTTCCTCTGTTCTTGACAACATTCTAACCCAATAATTCCAATGGCACTTCTTCTTTTTTTTCAAGACTAGCAAGAATTCCTTTGAATCCTTCCCTCCCCAGCATAACACAAAGGTTACGGGCACTCCAAAGGCGGCTAGGAGTAGAATTTCTTTCAAGATCAGAGCGTACAGAGAAAATGTGGAGACTCACTTGAAAAATTCCAACTCCTTCTTACCCAATAAGCAAATGCATCAAAATGCTCCTGAACTCGGTTCTCTAAAAAGTTCTTTCAGATTTCTCTCAAGTCTCTTTCAAGTTCTTTCAAGTTCTAACCAAGCTCTTTCAAGTTGTTTCCAGCCCTCTCCAAATTCTTTCAAGTCCCTTACAAATTTCCTTTCAATTTTTTGTTTCTGCTTTTTTCAAGTCCCATTCTCTTTCAAGTCTCTGTTCAACTTCTCTCAAGTGTTCTTCCAGTTTCTGTCCAAGGTTCTTCCAAGGCACTGAGATTTTGCCGATCTTTATTTCGTCTTTTTCCTACGCTTCACAGGAGGATGCTTGAGGGCATTTTGTGGCCTCCGTTCAGGCCGGGGTGACGAGCGTCACTCTGATCTCCGTAGCTTGCCTGTCGCGACTGCTGCATCATCATCACCCTGCAGAGCCAAACGACAATCGGTAACTCAATCACCGGCCATAATGTCTCAGTTTTACACTGCAGTGGAACATCGCTATAACGAACATCCCGGGATCCATGAAAATTGTTCGGTATAGTGGTCATTCAAACCCTAACTTTCCAAAAATCCTACAGAATCCTATTGTCCTAGTGTAGGAATGTGTAGGATTGAGGGCATGTGGCAGTTGATGCATTGTAGTAATTTGCAGGATTGAGGGCATGTGGAGTTTTTGTCACTGTAGGAAAATGCAGTATACAGGTTACAAGGCCCAATGTGATGGAGGATGATTCTGTAGGATTGAGGGCATGTGGAGTTTTTTGTCACTTGGGGAAAATGTACATGTAGGATCCAGGTTACAAGACCCAATGTGACAGAGGGCACTTGGTAGAGGGCCTGACGTTTCAATCCTAGCACGACCTTTCTCAAAGGCAGAATGATATTCGCATTCTGGTAATTTTAGTCAGTGAGCAGTTTGCAAAAAATTATTGCATATTACTTGTAAAAAAAGAAAGACCCTTATTTGTTTGACTTGAATTATCCACTTGGTGTGAGAAATAAAAAAATTCATTACGTTTGATCTTGAAATGTAGGATTGAACACCTTTGAATTGAAGGACGAACTACAATATTGACCAGATCTACTGCGAAAAAAAAAAGGATTTGTTTTTACCTGGCCGAACGTTCTAGGTCACTGTGACTCTTCTTGAGCTGGCCCGGGGCGGAGATCTGCCGCACTGGGGCAGGGGCGTGGCCGCGGGCGTGGCCGCCGCCCCCCTCCCCCGCCTTCAGCTGGGCGGCGGAGTTGGGCAGGCTCTGGGACTTGGCCAGCACGGCCTCAAAGCGTTTCTTGCCGCCCACCATGCCCGGCATGATGTAGATGTTCTTCAGTCCGCCCTGCTTGGCCTTGGAGGTCTTCGGGGGGACCACCGGGGGCAGCTCACGCCCTGAAAGCCACGACGACAAGAGAGAGAGAGAGAGAGAGAGGGGGGGAGAGGAATTTCATACAGCAACGTAAGCACTCGCATCTTGATATAATAAGATGTTTACATCGAGAACAAGGACCAATTTTATTCAGCCGCTTAAAGCCCCTACACGACATTGGTAAGATCGAAAACAGAAACGTTCACAGATTTATATGAAACTTATACAGTTTGAAGATGGTTATAGAAACCTCACACTGAAATATTTCTGCCTAAAATGCTGTAATTTTTTAAGAGTAAACAAATTACTAACGTCTCACCCCTAGATCTAAACAATTTTTTGGAACAATTTGTTGAATGCTGCATTTTCGCGAAACAAATTAAGTGTTTTTTCACTATTTTCTCGAGACTCAGTTGGCGGATTGAGCTGAAATTTTCACAGGTGTGCTATTTCATCCATATGTTAGATCAGACAACATATGGATGCTATTCTTTGACCGCAACCAATGTTGTGTTATCCCTTTAAGCACCAAAATTTGCTTGTAAAGCTCATGATTCAAAAGACCACTTTGCCAACTCACACTATGAGCATCTAAACCGTGAAAAAGAGGTAAATGTTATTTTGCCGTGACACTAAAAAGTCACTGTGATTTCAAGGTGCATTTTACAGTGAATTCACCATGAAAATAATCGCCTCTCTGACCTGATAAGGACATCTTCTGGTCACATGAATATCTATGGTGGCAAGCTCCAGCCTTGAGGGATGGCTAATTCAATTACCAGTAGGGACCACCAGCCCCCATAGAGGTACTGTATGGTGTCCTTGTACCTGTCACTCCCAGATACTTCTAAATTGCCTCTAGCCATTTACCACCAGGAATGTGGCCTTGGAAACCACTGGTGAAAACACGGTGAAAATGACTTGACTTGAAATGACACTTAACTGTGTGTCATGAAATAGGGGTGAATACACGGTCAATTTTCTTTTCACGGCTAAATGACATTTTCACCCAATTTTCACGGTTTAGATGTTCATAGTGTCAAACTACATTTGTTTTGTTTCATCCTCCAAGAATAGTAGACTACAAGTCAGAAACAATTGACATCTCATCGTAATGCGCTTTCTAATCCTGTTTCAGACTTTGACCAAGACTTTCCATGAACACGGCAATCAAAATGCGATTGGTATTACAATCTTGGTATCACAATGGATTAATTACCTCTTGTATATTATGTGAGTAACAATTGATCATAAAGCACTCTCGTGCGTCAACAGTTTGGTGAATTGTCAGATGGACATGAGATTGACCGAGGGGATGTGTTTGTGAGGTGATTGGGTGATTGGACAGTGACCAGCCAGCCTACCTGATGCGGCCATGGGCAGGAGAGGCGTGAAGCCGTCTACGTCCGGACGTCTCTGCTCAGCCTCTCTTTGCTTCCTCTTGGTCTCCTTGGCCTCCTTCCAGCTCATCAGGAAGGCCTTCTCCGTCTGGTTGATCTCCTTACCGTCCAGAACCGCTGCAGATTGAAGGGAGTCAGTTACGGATGGACCCGATGGATTGAGCGATCAATTGGCCAACCAGCAGGCCCACTAACAACGGCAGGTTTGCGGTGACACCATGTTGCCAGTAACTCGTTTCAGAGCCACACTCCTTCTCAAATAAGAAGTGCTACATGGTGTCACCGCAGACCTTCCACTGGGTATTTCCACCATGCAAACCTTCCATTCAGTATTTTCACCAAGCAAACCGTCTTGAAGTCTTATCAATCCATCATCTTGCAAACTGAATTGACTAACTGTCAGATCCACCGAATACACCAACCCTTGAGCTTTGATGAGGGCTTGCCCTGCTCAACGTGATAAGCACTGAGTGCTCAGTGCTTTGCCCAATGCCTGATGACAACAAATTTAGGCAGCTCAGACGGGATTCGAACCCACGACTCCCGCTGTCTAGTGTAGACGTCTTAACCACTTGACCACCGAGCTGATTGAGGTCGTGTGGCGGATTTGAATACCGTATTGCATAGATTTAACCGAGATGATGGTTAAATTTAAAATGGTCAAATTTGACCGTCGTTCCCACTTGGACTTTTGAGTCAGTCAATTTAACTGAGACGATGGTTAAAGTATTAAACCAAGCTGGCAATATGTGGGTGCGATGCGTGACCTTTGAGGTTACAAATGACATCGGTAACGTGCAAGATTAGGTCAACGTAGGCATGCACACTGTACATTTGGCGCATGACACGAAGCAGACGTTGTGCACTGTGCATGTGTTACGTCATAGGCCGGATGTGGTTTTTTACCAAGTCGCGTTTTACCAAGTGGTGCCTTTTCACTGAACTAATCGGCTCGGTTAAACTTACCTGGTCACTTCTACTGGGCAGAGGTTAGCCGGTAAAAGTAACCATTCGGCTCGGTTAAAGTAACCAAGAGGAAATGTAACTGGGCCGTTTCCACTGGACTGAAAATGGGAAAAGTAGCCTTAGTCTCGGTTACTTTGACCATAAATAAGTCTCACCTAGTGAGTCGTTCATGACGATGACGCGGTCCCGATACTTGGCCCTCTGAGTCAGCGGGTTACCGGTCAGCTCCAGCCGCCAGAGTCCCGGCCACCAGGCCAGCACGCCGGCCAGCGCCTTCAGGTCCCGCAGCTTGTTGCTGCCGCAGACGAACTGCGTCAGGTTCTGCAGCAGTCGCAGGTCCGAGATGTCGTCCAGACGGTTGCCGGAGACGTTGAGCACCTGCAGGCTGGCCTGGCATTGGAAAAAAATATAAACGCAAAACTTAGAAATGCCATCGATAGAGAGTTGTTCCTTTTATTTTATATGTAAGTCGCACAACACAATGAAAGATCTTATTTTCATTTGGTGTTTGATTCACCTCAGACCAAGCTTCATCCCGTAGCCTTAGATCTCGAGGGTTTTCCTTAGGATCCTAGCTCTGTTCCTAGTAGGGCCACTTTCTGAAGTAATTCGACCTTTACTAATGCTTTTCTAATGCCCTTGGAATGGTACCTAAGGCAGTGAAAAGCACCCACTACCAAAGAGACAACCTTAACCTTGATACCTTGACACAACTTACGCAGTTCCCTCACCAATAAAAAAAACCGGCAATTATTAAAAAAACTTGCACTAATATTCTGAGATTCAGTGTGGCGATTCAAAACCGACTAATAATCGCGTTTATTGTGTGCACACACACACACAAAGTGGAGCTTGAATAACGATTCAAAACACGATCCAAATAATTGCAGTTTGCAGGACAGCGCAAACGACCCTTTTTGACTATTTTTGTTTATAAGTTTTGCATCACTTCTGAGAAGAGGGATATCCAAATAATTGCAGTTTGCAGGACAGCGCAAACGACCCTTTTTGACTATTTTTGTTTATAAGTTTTGCATCACTTCTGAGAAGAGGGATGAGGGGAAGGCTATTTGATCGCCATGGCGACATCTTACCGAGAGGGAGGCCAGTGACCTGGGGTCAAAGAGGAGCTTCTCTCCTTTAGGTATCTGTTGATGCTCCATGTGCAGCTCCTTCAGATGGTCCAACTTCTCAAAGCCTTCCAGAACCGTGATGCAGTTCCCTCCTAAGTATCTGTTTGGGAGGGGGGTTAGGAATTAGAATATCTCAGCAGGGAGAGACAATGGAACCCTGACCTTCCTCAATCCTCCATAACCCTCCGGGTTGTGTTGGAGGATTGCGGAGGATTGATGAGGCAAGTGAGACCATTTCCAGTTGGAGGATTGCCGAGGATTGAGGAAGGTTGTTGAATTCACACTGGGGGATTGTGGAGGATTGAGGATGCATGCTACAATGAGATCTTGGAGGATTGTGGAGGATTGAGGAAGGTTGTCAAATTTACACCGGATGACTGTGGAGGATTGTGGAGGATTGAGGAAGGTTGAAAAGTTTACACTGGAGGACTGTGGAGGATTGTGAAGGATTAAGGAGGATTGTGAAGGATTGTGAAGGATTAAGGAGGATTGTGAAGGATTGTGAAGGGTTCCAAATAAACAGTACTAGGGGGTTTTAACAATCTCCGCACTATCCAACCTCGTGGCCTCAACATTCAGGAAGGGAACAACTAATCCTCATTTCATTAATCCCTCTTTTCTTTCATCTTCCCTGTCCCTTTCCCCTTTGATCTCCCACCTCCCTCCCTTCCCTTTGATCCTCCCCACCATTTTGTTTGTTTTCCCTTTGATCTCCCCTCCCTTCATGTGTACATCTGCATTCCACTCCCTTCCCTTTTGACCTTCCTCTGTCATGTGTGTCAGGGCTTTCCCTTCCCTGACTGTCTGTGTATGTCCTTGTCACTTTGAGACAGGTCCTGCTAAGATCGAAACGTCAGGCCCACTAACTTCTGAGATTTATGTATTGCAGGTCATCTTAGTCAGTGAGCAGTTTGCAACACTTTCTTGTATTTACTTCTTGTTTTAGGAATATTTGTTTTTTAGGAATTAGAAAATTAGGTCTTTTTTTCAATTTGTTCAAAAGTTCCCAGTTAGTTTTTTCATCGATTTGTTGGACTTGAATTGAAAGAGCTGCACCCACTTTGTGTGATTCCCAAGGTTTCTCTGATTTTTTTTTTTTATGATTTTTTTTTTTTAGGGGACTTTTGGAAAGGGGAACATGACTTACAGCTTGGAGAGTTTCTGCAGTGCTGCCAGCCTGTCGATGTAACGGATCTGGTTGTTCTGCAGGTACAGGTGAGTCAGATTGGCCGCAAAGCCCAGATTGGGCACGCGGTCAATTTGGTTGTCATAGAGATACAAGACGGACAGGTTGCGACACTGGGAGAGGTCGTCCTACCAAGGAACAAGCAACACAAACAAAACATTTTAGGAGCTGACTTTTGGCGGTTACTGTAGAAACTTAGGCTTACATGTACAACTCTCCTCTCTCTCTCTCCTTCCCTCTCTATCTCTCCCACTTTCTGTCTCTTTCTCCCCCCCCCCTCTCTCTCTCTCTCTCTCTCTCTCCCCTTCCCTCTCTATCTCTCCCTCTTTCTCTTTCTCCCTTCCCTCTCTATCTCTCCCTTTTTCCCTTTCTCCCTCCCCCTCTCTGTCTGTCTGTCTGTCTCTCTCTCCCTCCCTCTTTATCTCTCCCTCTCTCCTTCCCTCTCTCTATCTCTCCCACTTTCTCTCTCTCTCTCTCTCTGAAATCATGTTGAAGGCCTGGGCCCAACTTTTTTTTATTGTACTTAGCGCCCGGCAACAGTTACAGATCAGATCAGCGATCAAACTTGAACCAATATTTGCGATGCGAGTGGCAGTTCCACGGAGCTGAATGGATCGGTTCAAACACTGGGAGGCCAATGCTTGTAAACAGACTCCAAGCTTGCCCCACTGTAAGAACTCTGTCACACAATAAGGACGGTAAACAAACGGAGTGTACTCTTACAACAAGTCTCTTGTTGACATTGTGTGCAAAGTCTCGAACTATAAAACTGTTGCCCCTTTTTTGTTGTTTATTTCTTTTGGATAGAAAGCTTCTAGGGTTTCATATTACGGCCCATGGTAAAGATATTCTAAACCATTGGACACAAAATGCTGCTGGGGTTAGGAAAACAGTTTTGAGGTTTGCAAACTGCCCTCTCAACTTTCATGAATTACGAGGAGCTTTGCAGCGACACCATGTTAAGGGTTGCTTGTCTGCGAGTGAATGTGGCTCAGAGAAGAACTGGAGAGATTCTCTCGACGTTTCGGGCAGTGGGCTCTGGCAGGAGAAAATGTGGGATTTCTTTTCAAAGCTGCTCGAAACATCGGTGAAACTTGCTGGCTCATCTCTTTTCAGAACCAGACTCACTCACAAAAGAGCGACTCTTTACATGGTGCCACCGCAAATCTACCGTACTTATGGTTAGGGCTTCCACAAATCACAGCCCCTAAGTCTAAAGCTTGCACTGGCTGACCATCTATGATCTTGAAGGCTAAAAGTTTGCGTCCAACACTATTACTATAAAGATTTATCATTTATTATTTATTTCTGTAATTGGTATATTTGTCATATTTGTAATTTACTTATAGTTCTTTTTCCATATATATATATATTTTATATTTTTTGTTTTCTATCATCTAATTAGTTTGGAGAGCCCCCTGACAGAATCTAGTTTCTTTTTGGCAATCCTGCAGGAGTTAATTGGATATTGTTTAACTGTTATTGTTGCTGTTGTTGTTTGTTTGTTTGTTGGGGTGTTTGTTTGTTTGTTGTTATTGTTGATGCTGGTGGTTTTTTTTTTATTATTGACTTATTTCTATTTTCCACTTTATTCTTACCGGTACTTGTGTGCTGTGATATGAATGCTATATATTCCGAAAAATGAAATAAATCCTGTCCGCAGGAAGTTTTCCTCCCAGGTAACTTACCCGACTCGAATGGGTAATTTAACCGACTGACTTATGCCCGGTTTAAATTGACCAGGTTCGTTTTAACCAAGTGCAGACTCTGCCTGTCATCAGGAGACTGCTGGATTCCAACTATCATCGGTGTTTATTTGCCTGATGAAAGCGCTGGGGCGTGGAGAATCTTTCCCCGCCCAGTGCAGTCACTGAACATATTGTAATTGGATTAATTCATTGTTCAAATAAAACAGAAAACAAATATGCTCACGATCTCATCGATGTTCTTCTCGGCGAAGGACAAGTGCGTGAGCCTCTTCAGGTACTGGGACAGGCTCTCCTCTTTCTTCTTTCTCGCACTGCTCGAGGCGCGAGCGATCATGTCCAAAGTTAACCGCACCATGGCGGCACAAGAGGGAGAGGGGGGAGGCGGGGACGGCAACTAAACTCCTTCTGGCCACTCAGAACTTGCAGGCTCCGAAAATTGTCGCGCCTGCGGTGGTGCCGAAGGGCGCCCTCTCTCTATCGTCCCCATGAGCCATTCTCCAACGTCAGTTTTGTGGGTTTTTGGGGTTGTTTGGTGTCCAACGTTTCACCTCATTGGCCTATTTCCTTCCATACTGTCCGTCATAAGGGCTTAGCGATGATTACCTGTGTAGGCAGGGGAAGGAAAAAAACACGCTTTGTGTTAAAGGGACAGAGATTGACCACTTGGGCGGCACAACACGTGTGACCTGGCTCGGCATAATTTTAGGGAATAAAAACCAGAGGTCTCTGGTTCAAGTCCCGGTCAAGTCAAACTCAACGTCTCCTTTGCCAAAGAAAACTTTGACTGGACCGGGATTGAACCCAAGACCCTAAACTGCTAAAGTTGGTTTCGCGTACCAGCGCTCTTCCCGTCTGACTTCTGCTGAGCTATCCAGCCCTTGACGGCGGTCATCCTGAAATACCAACTAGTCAACTATTGAACTAGTCTTTGCCAGGGTGGGGGTGCCCTGAGTCAGAAGCATTTAACCATTAACTGCCTTATTTCCCGAGGGATCACACCCCCGCTTTCCTTCAGATGCTAAAACAACCAATTGTTGTAAACCAGGCTACAGCAGCTCGGGGAAAGACACACAAAATGGATGAAGTTCTTTTTTTCAATTCAACTTCAAGTTCAACTTCAAAAGTTCAAGTCAAACTAAATGAAAAACTGACTGGGAGTGGGAGTGGAAACTTTTGAACAAATTGAAACAACTGGTAAAGCAAACGTCTATTACTTAGTTCTAATCAACACAAATGACGTTGATTAGAAATGTTAATTAAGTCTCGATTGGAATCTATCTGAAGACAGAGTGAACCATCTCACACGATCCCCTCTCATATTGGTGTCACTAGTCAATGAAATGTTATTTGTAAAAATGTCAACAAGCGAGACCGCTCAATAATAATAATATCGCATTTTTATCGGTTCTCGAAGCAACGATCGGGCGGTTTTTAGTTCGAGCGGACGCTCGCAAATGTCATCGATTGACGGTAGGGTATGACAGCCGTCCAAGCATCTCACAAAATTAGCAATCGAGCAAGGAAAAATCCCTCACCTTCCTTCAAAAGACAAACGTTCTTGCTAATGAACTCCACTTGAAAGCGACGATCACGTTCTCCATAGCTCAACCATTACTCTGGTACTTCGCTGCTCCCTGCGTTTGATAGCCACCGCAACGTGCACGCCTCGCAGGGTACCAGCGCAAGAAAGAGCCGGGTTGTCACGTGACACATGTCAACGTTGCCACGGAAATGGCCCGAAAATGAAATAATTATCAAATCAACTTGAATTTCCATATTTTGTCTTCATAAATTTAGATTGGGTATTAATCAGGCTGGATATGCCATTAAAGTGTTGATAATTTTCTTAAAAAACCATTAAATTGAAAGTTGTTTGTCTTACTTTTTGAAAGAGGATGCTCCATCGATTGGTTTTCGTGACACCGCCAATGGCAATGCAAATTCGCGGCTTGAAAATAGACTACATAAAGCGTGAGTTACGCATGCCTACTAAGGAGCCTAATACCTCCTTGGCCTTGTGCATACTAGCTAGCGCTAGAGCTAGAGCTCTATAGTATAAATAAATTTATTTTATAGAGCTCTATGGTGTTATCGGCCAGTTGGGACTGTAAATTGTGTTTTCACGAAAATAAAAGATGTCTTATATCGCTTATTTAGAGCGGCCTCCTCTCAGCTCCTGGCCATATGCAACACGATATGAGACTAATACTTATAACCTTTGACCTTTCAGCACGTGAAAATCAAAACAGTGTGAATTGCACTGACTGTGTACAGTGTACTGTGTAGTAATACTAGTAATGTAGATGACTTACGTGGTGACAGTTTCTGCTGTTTGATCAGATGATCTAGTTCGACTTGGATGAGTTTTTCTCGTTTCTGTCGGTCTCTCAGTTCTCTCCTGCGTAGTATGCCCAAGTATCACTACGCAGTCAGAGTCGGCAGGAGTGCAGGCGTTTATGACACATGGTAAAAAAAAAACGGTCCACCGTCCAGCTTAGTCCGATCAGAGTAACTTGAACGAAACTTGGATCCGACAAGTCCCCCTTTTTCGAAATTTTGAGTAGGGTCCTACTTTCGCCCGACCCCTCACAAATGTGGTTTTTTTTTAAGGGCGATTGTAACTGGTCCAAGATACTCAGACTTGTCCAGCACGCGTTAGTCACTTGAATTTGACAATTTGTTGAATGAAAGTGATTCTAGCTGATTCTGTGGAAGGCAGTGTACATTTTGCCGGCACCGGCATTCTTCTTGCAAACACTATTTTGCCGTTCCCTTACTCGGATTGGCCAATTTTGTTGTTACGTCATGCTGGCCTTCTTGCTCACTCCATGCTCAGTCAAAGTGTTATTTTGCCATAGTGTTGTCGGAGGTCGTTCCTGTTAATGTCTATGGTGGCACAACGTAATGAACAATTGGCCAATCAGAGTAAGGGAATGGCGTTTGCAAGAAGCATGCTGGTGCCGGCAAAATATACACTGCCTAAGTTATTTTTTATATCTGTGGTGGGACTGCATCAGTGCATGTTTGAACTTTATAGCTCCAACCTTTATCTGTAGTTGCGGCAACCGTAACCTTCATCCCCCCAACCCTCATGAGGATTAGTCCAAGTAACTTAGACCCGACAAGTCCCCCTTTTTTATCAAATTTTGAAATTTTGAGGGTCGGGTGAAATTTCAAACTTTGATGATAAAAAGGGGTGACTTGTTGGGTCCAAGTAGTCCCAATTACTGGGCCGCTAGTAGCTCCCCTTAAACGAGTTTGGAGATTATCTGTTGCACTAGCGACAGATAATCTCCAAACTCGGTTAAGGGGGACTTACTTACTTACTGGGACTACGTGAGGATTTAGTCGAAATTTCGAATTTCGATAAGAAAAGGGTGACTTGTCAGGTCCAAGTTACTTGGACTAGTTAGGATGAGGGTTACAGTTACCGCAACTACAACTTTATCTCTGTCCAGGGAGAAATGCAGGAACGAGGTAAACGGCTTCGCCGGTGCCCGCTACAAGAAGTTTGCGACGGCCGAGGAAGCCTGGAACTTTGTCAAGGGGAGCGACAGCGGAGCGGCCGTGGGGGGCTCTAAGCCTCCGGGCCCCACGAGGAGTAAGCCAGGTACGGCCTGACTCGACTCTCGGAGCTTGACCACCATCCTGAACAATAATTGTTTATCATTTCTTTTTAAAGTGATATACAAAAATGTTGCAAACTACTTACTGACTAAAATTACCAAAATGCAAATCTCAAAATTTAGTGGGCCTGACATTTTGATCCTAGCAGGACCTTTCTCAAAGGCACTGAAAGGACCTGCTAGGATCGAAACGTAAGCCTACTAAATTTTGAGATTTTTATTTTATGCAAATTCGCCCAAAACAAGGCTGTAAAGCCACCCAAGGTTAAGGGCTAAGGAAAGAAGGAGATAGAGAGAGACCCAGGAAGGCTGGAGATAGGAATTGACATTCCTATTAAAAAAAGGGCAGGATCGTAGGCTGGGGGGAAAACATGAACCAGGAAGGGAATTCCAAAGAGAGGCAGACCGAGGGAAGAAGCTGTTCTGATACCTCTTTGTTCTACACCTTGGGATAGATAGAGTGTATGGGTGAGAGGAGGCAAACAGCCTGGTTGTTCGCTTAAAATGTCCTGACTAGAGGGACCAAGTCGGTAAGAGCAGAGGAACACCTTCTATGGAAATATCAGTAGATTCGTGGCGACTCTGGGTTGCCACCGCCGTACAACCCAAGCCCCTTGTCAACAAGGTTTCGTTGAGAAATCTTATGATGTCCTGGACATTCTGCTCTCAGCAGTTGAGGAACTATTCACTTCCATCAGCCCGGTCACCTTAGCCCGTCTCTATAGATCGCTTGCACCGGTGGCCATCTTTGGGGCCGTCTAGTGTCATTAAAATTCACTGACAATGCAGGTACAAAGAGTGCACTCTTGCCTAGATCCAAGAGGAACAAAGACTAGGCCCCAAAGATGGCCGCCGGTGCAAGCGATCTATAGTCGATACCGGCATTGAGAGACAAACGGATTTCTTGGAAATATTCACCACTGCAACTGATAATAGACCGATTGCACGATCGGTGTTTACATGCCATCACGCGACTTATAGTGGGTATTGTTTTTGCATCTCATTTGGTGCAGAACAGGAGTGGAAACGAGTAAAGAAGACTCATGTTGTCCAGATTCTTCTTTGTGCATTTCCATCGCTGCTCTGTACCAAATTAGATGAAAAAAACCCACTATAAGTCCTGTGATGGCATGTAAACAGTGGCCGCAAAACCGGTCTCTTGTCCAGACGGCATGAAAGCACGTTATGCGAGGTTTATTGCGAGCGCTACGAAGCATCACTAGTCTCAAATTTATTTTTCAAAATTGTTTGAAAGTTCCCAGTCAAGTTTGCTTCCTTATTTGCAGGTTTTATTGACCGGCAACAGCATTCTTCCTGCAAACGCTATTCTGCCAGTTCCTTAGTCTGATTGGCCAATTGTCATTACATCATGTTTATGCATATTCATGTATGCTGATGCTCTATACTCCAACATTGGCCAATCAGAGTAAAAAGTATTCATGAATATGCATAACATCAGCAGGAACGACCCCCAGGAAGAATGCCGTTGCCGGGTGAATATATACACTTCTAATGGCTTTCTTTTTTTCTGTGCCAGAATTTCCTCATCCTGCGTCTTCTACGAGCAAGAGGAAACTTAAGGTATTAACCGATGCAGACTTCTGCACCCTACTCGCCGAAAAGAGGTTAAGACAAGAGGGCTTTGGGACAGCTTCCTCGTCTTCCTCTTCCTCAACTCCATCGCAGTCTTCTTCGGAAAGAGGTAAAGTCAGGCTTGTCGTCAGTCCAACATCTCGGCTGTAAAACTAAACTTTCCAAGGGTATCTCTGGCCTGTGCTCTACCTGTCACCACAATAAATAAACTATATCTTACACTACAGAACGGTGGGAAAACCATGACAGTTTTGCCTTTTTCTACTTTCTCAGATCACCATTTGAGCTAAAACCTTTGTAGGATTTCTTTTTTGGGAATGTTTTATGGTTTAACACACAAACTGTGGCAATATTTTGACCTTTACCAATGTTGTATAGGGCCTTTAAGATAGGTTGGCGGCTATGGGCTAACGGTGCTGGGTGTTGCGTTACGTTTTCGCAGGTCGTGTAGTGGTCTACACAGATGGGTCGTGCGAGAGCAACGGACGCAGGGGAGCCAGGGCCGGGGTGGGGGTCTACTGGGGCGACGACAGCCCGCACAACACCAGCGAGAGACTGGAAGGCAAGCAGACCAACCAGAGGGCGGAGATCACAGTCAGTAGTCCAACTGCGGTGCTTGAAAGTAAAGCCACATCCACTTGCAAAGTTGCCAAATTTTCGGCCATCACAAACTTGAGAAACGACTCGCTCGTCGGGCCAGTTTGTCTTGGTATCGGACATTCCGTGAAAAATTTGCATGTGGAAATTTGCCGTTTTCAAGAAGAAGAGGAATTTTTTTTGTGGAGCGATTGTTAGAACAAACAGTTCCTTTATACCTTTTGTAAATACATTGTACCACTCTCCTTCCAAAAACAAGTTGGCGTTTGATTCTGTCTCCACGGTTTTTTCTCATGACATGGTTGACGGATTGAGCAAAAAGTTTGACAAAGTGTGGAAGCAATTCTTTGACCTTTGCAAATGGTTGACAAAAGAAAATTTGACGACTATGATTTAAACCCCATACCTCACATTTTAACATACATGTAGCAGCACTCTACCACCTGAGCAATCAAGCTATATTTTGTGAAACTATAATGTTTCTTGTATGGTTTTGTTTTGATATTTGCTTTCTCTCGTTCTGGTTTTTTTTGGGTTCTCGTTAGGCTGCCATTCGTGCAGTGCAGACAGCCAAGTCCAGGGGAATCAAGGAGATTGCACTGTATACAGACAGCAAGTACACAATCAATGGTAATTTGAGAGTGACGCGGTTATGGCCAACCAAGTAGGGCTGTTTCCACCACCCCAAATACACGCGATTATAACCAGAGGTCTTGGGTTCAAGTCCCGGTCAAGTCAAAGTTTTCTTTGTCATTTTTCAATATATTCCCAGTCAATTTCTCCTTGATTTCTTTCGTATTTTGCACATTGTTGAAAAATAAAAAAGTATACTACAGTGTATAACTGAATTGTTATCTTCAGGGGTGTAAGAAGCCACAACAAAAGGAAGAAGCTGAAACAGCCCGTAAAAAAGCTGAACCTTAAAAGGTCCTTTACTTTTATACACAAAAAAAGCTGAAATTAAGAGTAAAAATCGAGAAAAAAGAAGAAGAGGAAATCAGCTAAAAAGCAGAGTTCTCACACCCGTGTGTTTTCCAAAATTTGCCACTTTAAAAAAACATAAAACATTGCAGTTAGCACTATTTTTGCAAATTAGTGTTTATAGACATAGATATGCTGCCCTTGTTTAAAGTTGCTGTCTCTTTCTCTAACTTTACCAGCGATAACGGACTGGATAAAGCGCTGGAAAGTGAACGGTTGGAAGACGGTGAACAGGAAAGAAGTTCTGAACAAGGAGGACCTTCAGACACTGGACAGTCTGTGCCAAGACGTCAGTGTAGACTGGGTGAGCCCAACGGCGATATTCTAAACAGCAGCCATTGGGGTTTGGGTAGATTGAATAGGGCTTCTGTAGCCGTCACAGAAGAACCTGGCAAAAAAAAAAGGCACGGAACTTTCGAAAGTAGCGACCGTTCGGTGATTGGGGGAGGGAAAAAAATGCACAGCAGCGCTACACAGCGAATCGCATCTGCAATGGACCATCCATTGTAAATTGGGCTGCGACAGATGGTAAAGCATTATGGGATCGGTCCTAGATGTGTTTAAAAGAATTGATAGACCAATTGCCCGGCCACTGTTTACATGCCATCACGTGACGTGTAGCATGGATAGTGGGTACAGTGTCAGCTCAAATACAATAGACCGATTGCGCAACCACTGTTTACATGCAATCACATGATGTATAGTGGGGTTTTTTTTTTCCATCTTATTTGGCACAGAGCAGCGATGGAAATGTACAAAGACAAATGTGGACAATATGATAGTCTTCTTTGCTCATTTCCACTCCTGTTCTGCACCAAATGAGATGCAAAAATACCCCACTATAAGTCATATGATGGCATGCAAACAAATAGAGTGATACACTTTGCCTTTCAGAAAGGTCCTGCTAGGATCGAAATGTCAGGCCCACTAACTTTTGAGATTGATGTATTGCAGGTGATTTTTGTCTGTGAACAGTCTTGTTGTATTTACTTCAATAATAATACAAATGTTGAGAGATTGACGTTTATTTACTCGTTCTTTTCTGCCTTCAGAAATACGTACCGGGTCACTCCAACATCAAAGGGAACGAGGCTGCCGATTCCCTTGCCAGAGCAGGGACGAGAATGCACTCGGCTTAATGAAACCTGCGCTAAAAAAACTGTATTTAAAGAGACCATTAAAACAAATTTAACACATTACATAAAACCGTGGCGTATCGTGTGTGATGTTTTTTGACTCGCTTCAAAACCCACAGTTATTTGACGCAGGTAAAGACGCCCCGTCCTTTTTTGTACACTTTTTTTTATTTTATTGCATATGATGAAAAATTAAGCTCAAAAATAAAAACAAAACACAGAAAAAAAATAGTCGTTGAGACTGTTGTTACAGGTGTCTGACTTGGGTACACTGCTCTTTCAAATGCACGAGCAAAAATCCAGTTTCTAAAATTCATATTCAAAGCACATTGCTGGTTTCTCGTTTTTATGGGGAGAAAATAACAAAAAAAATGTCTTTGATAAAGGATGTGCGTGGCACTCAAGGAATATAGACAATGGAAAAGGAAAAGCTGGTGTAAATCTAAAAAGGGCATTCATAAATGAGTATCTAAATACCTCTGTGTCTATCAATGAAAAACAAAACTGTCATCATTTAAGGTCAAATTGAGAAAAAATTATTGATTTTGTGTATTTCTGATAATGGTGTCACCAGCATATTTTGATAAAAAGAGAGAAAAGCCTGGCTATCAATCTCAAAATGAGATTTTGGGGTTTTTTTTGGAAAGGGGGTGGGGGGCTAATTCTCTCGGGAATCCGAGAAACTATAAATGCAAGATTCTTTCAAAAGATTTGCGATATTTCAAGAGAACTTTCACGAAAAAAGCTAGGGGACTCCCCGAATCTCAGCTTCACCAATCTTGCATCAAGCCTACAATTCCATCGTCAACACCCTATCTTTTTCTCATTTCTCATTGAGTCCAAAAAACATATTGAGACAAATAGTGTATATAAATAAAAAATAAAATAAACACCAACAAAAAACTAACTACCATTCCACTACAACAAGTACAGTATCTATTTAGTTTAGATTTCCCCGTTATCTATATAGTTTACTTAACATCACCATACTTACATTAGATACAAATACATCAAGTGATGGGTCAAGAATCTAAGCTAGGATCTTTGAGCCACTTCGTGCCGGGACCTCTGAATGCCAAGTGCCTGAGGTGTTGCTCCGCACCGTACCCTCCAGGAACCCCTATTGCCAAAGTCAGCCGACCACAAAGATTTTTCAGCCGACCACAAAGAATGTGTGCCGTGGCAAAAGCTGCACAGAGTGGACGGTTTGCGGTGACACCATGTAGCACTTCTCTTTCGAGAAGGAGTGTGGCTCTCCAAAGAGCCGGTAACTCAAGTTTCAGGCAGTGTGTGCTCTGCCCATCATCAGAAGAGTGGCACACGTCATCAGCAGACTGGCGACGGGCAGAGTACACACTGCCCGTAACATTGAGTTACCGGCACTTTTAAGAGCCACACTCCTTCTCGAAAGAGAAGTGTTACACTTACACGGTGTCACCGCAAACCTTCTACGGAGTATTTCCACCATGCTAACCTTCAAGTCTTATCTAGTCTGAGTTACTGGCTCTTTTCAGACCCACACTCCTCGAAAGAAAAGTGTTACATGGTGTCACCACAAACCTTCCACTTAGTGTTTCCACCATGCAAACCTTCAAGTCTTATCTAAAAGCCACACAGACGTGTGGTTGCGACAGGCTGGACTCGATGTACACAAAGTGTGCTCATTGATTTATTTCATCGGGTGTCCGCGATTGTTAAGGGAAAATGGCACAAAGACACTATTAAAAAAACTAACCTGTGTGTCAGCTTGATAAGAATGGAATAAGCACAAACAGGTTGAATGATATCAGTCCACGAATCTGAAGAGATCTTTATCCCTTTACATGTAATTCAAAATCTGAGACACTTTTTCGCCAATTTGAACTTGAGTCAAACCCGACCTGGGTCAAACCCGACCTGGGTCAAACCCGATCTGGGTCACACCTGATCTGGGTCACGCCCGACCTGGGTCACACCCGACCTGAGTCACACCTGACCTGGGTCAAACCCGATCTGGGTCAAACCCGATCTGGGTCAATCCCGACCTGGGTAACACCCAACCTGGATCATACCCGACCTGGGTCACATCCGACCTGGGTCACACCCGACCTGGGTCACAGCCGACCTGGGTCACAGCCGACCTGGGTCACAGCCGACCTGGGTCACAGCCGACCTGGGTCACCCCCTGACCTGAGTCACACCCGACCTGGGTCACACCCGACCTGGGTCACACCCGACCTGGGTCACACCCAACCTAGGTCAAACCCAATCTGGGTCTGAACTGAGTCAACTGACAGCATGACGTTTCTGCTGCCTGAGTGTTGAGGCATTTCCAGTAATGCCGTCATTATTTGAAACACACGGTTTTGAAGCAGCGGGGTTTCAAAACTTTCTATATGCTGGTAGAGCAACACACTTTATCTTTAAAAAACAAAACAAATATTATCATCATCTGGAACTTCAATTTTCCAGTCCATGTAGAAGAAATCATTAATATCATTAATATTGTAATAATACTAGTCTGCCTTGAAGGAAGGTCCTGCTGGGATCCAAACACCAGGCCCTCCAATTCTCCGAGATCATTAATATCAATTAAGTTAATTACAAATCTTAGGCTTTTTCATCTTTTTGGCCATCAATCCAGATGACGCCGCTGAACTTTAACATTTTATGAGTGCTGGAACAGAAATGACTTTGTAGTTTAATACATCAAAAAATTAACATATGATACATGCTTACCCTGAAGAGAAACAAAGACCGAAATATCGCAAGAATTAAACTTTCTATCTTTGTTCCATTTTTCCGTTTCCATTTTACGTTTTTGGTTTCCATTCAATAGCCATCTTTGTCAGGTGTCCAGACCGATGAGCCATAGCAAAGCAAAGGCCTCAGAGGCAGGGACCAGTCTGGGTCAAAATTTCAGAGAGTCGCTGCAGCTGAACTTTTTACTTCAAAAGACCCCCAACTTTGCCTACTAAAGCCAGGCAGCCACTAAAATGTTCCGCTTGCATTCTGTGCTGGTTTCATCCCCGAATGAGATTTTTATCCTTAAAACCACAAATATTATAAACTATAATCTTATCGCTTTAGATGCTATGTAGTGTAGCATATCATTGTATCAGTGCAAAAAGGTATCTTTCTCATTTGTTTTTTTGTTTTGTTTAACTTTGTGATGAAAGATAGCACACAAACTTCAACACAACGAGCATGTTTTTGAATTGTTTTGTCTCCAAACTATAATATGATATCTTTGTAATTTTAAAGAGAGGGTACGCCATTTGCAAAGGCCCCAATTTATGGACATTCCAAATTTGTGATATGACTTACTCATCAGGAAGTTTGTAATGGTATCAGACATTCCGTGAAATTTTAGTGCTCGAAAATCTGCCGTTTTCGAGAAAAGAGGAATTTTGGTTGAAACAATCCCTCCATAGAGCAATCATGGGAACAAAGAATTCCTTCTACAAACACTACACTTCAATGTCTGAAATAAGTTAGCATTTAGTTTCCACGGTTTTTCTAATGGCATGGTTGACGGATTGCGCCGAAACTCACGCAGGTGTGTTATTTTATGTATACGTTGAGTTTGACTCAAGTATGGAAGCGATTCATTGACCTTTGCAAATGGTGACGCTTACCTTTTAAGGAAACATATGCGGCCCTGTTCATGCGCATTTTGTTAACGAGACGGAAATTGGAAAGGCGATATTTTGGCACTCGCTAACCCTTATGAGAGTGTGTGACCATGGGTTCAGTATCTTACAGAGAAACCTTTGGGAAAAAAACTCCTCCATTCGCTGGAGAACTTCAATGCTGACAATTCTGAACGGCCAAATTTGAAAGTGGTGCTGTTGTGGTTAATCAACATGCGTAATTACTGTAACTGTAAAGTTAAGACGCATCACAAGGCATTCAATTTCTTACCAGAAGAACCTTTGGGGTGAAATTCGGTTGCTCTCTGGAGGAGAAGGAGGATGAGACAAAACAAACAAACATACCCCCAAAAAGCAACGGAGTTTACGAGGAGGAAGGGCGGGGCTTTTGCGCTCAACAGTCCAGGAAGTTGGCGGCCATCAGAAGTTCCAGGGCAATCTCGGGGGCGATGGGAAACTCCGGAATCTCCGTGGAGCTGTTCGTGTACCGAACCTTGTAGGTGAAGTACATGCAGACCTTGCAGAGAACATGTGAACTACCACACACACAAAATAAGGGGGAAGAGAAAGACAAAATAAGCTTAAAGGCCCAATACAACATTGGGAAGATTGGAAAACATCGATGTCCACTCCAAGTTAGAATCCAGCAGTCTCCTGAAGACGAACAGAGTACACTGTTCGAAACGTCGAGTTCCTCCGGTTCTTTTTTAGAACCGCACATACTCACAAAAAAAAACTTTGCATGGTGCCACCGCAAACCTTTTACTCCTTCAAACTACCAATGTATTAAGGCTCAGTCTGATTTGGGGGAAAATTGTAAGTCTAATTTTTTTCGGCAAAGTGGTTGTGTCAGACAATCAATGGCTATTGTCTACATAGCAATAGGTGGTCTATTGTGGATAAACCCACATCTGTTGAAATTCCATGGTCTACTTTTAGGTTTGTGAAAATGATGGTGTTATCCCATTCACTGTTCTGTTGATATGGTTTAGATATTTCAGATTTTCTAGTATCATAATAAGGCAAATTTCATACTCTTTTCACTGGTTAAGATATGTAGTTTGTTTGAGTTTTACTTTTTGGTAAAACTGTCATTTTGGGGAAAAATGTCATTTTTGGAAAAAATGTCTTGAAAGGCACAATTTTTTTTCGAGCACGATAGGGGCTTAGGTAAGAACACTGTTTATTTGCTGTGACCAGTAAGGCGGATATGGGTTAAGGGTTTCACAGTGTAGGTGCTAAACTAAAATCTTTCCAACCAAACTCACTTTATCTATCAAGTAATTAGCTATTAAGCCCACTCAGTTCCAAGGAGACACCCTGCTTCAAACATTATTTCAAAGGGGATTGCAAAGAAGAAAATAAAAAAACCACTTACGGTATTTCCCTGAAGAACACCTCATTGGCCTCATTCTCAGCAAATGTGCCTGCAGAACAGAGATACAGAGATTGAGTTGAGATTTGGGTCTAACGTAGTCCAGCATGACTCAAACAGTCCAGCCTTAGCCTTTTTACCAGGCTGCGTGCCAGACATTACGTGAAATTTTAGCAGCCGAAAATCTGGACCGGGACTTGAAACCGAGACCTCTGGATTAACGTATCAGTGCTCCAGCCCTTAGATGGTGGCCTTCCCTAATAGTCGACTAGTCTTTGCCAGGGTGGGGGCATCAGTCAGAAGCAATTCAACCATTAACTGCGGGTTTTTTTTTTTCAATTTGTTCAAAAGTTCCATCAGTTTTTCCTTTGGTTCTTATTAACATAAGTAAGAACAATAGTTGTATGCCGAGTTTACGATGCATGCCTCGCAAGGCTTTGTGAGATTAACCCCCGACCTCCAGGTCGTAACCCCGGGTGACGGACTGACCTGGGCCGCTCAGCATGGCCTTTATCGTTCCCGAGGTCAGCGCCAGGTCGCGCTTGACGTAGAACTCGTGGCGGTCGGACGAGACCAGCTTGACGTAGAGGGCGTCGGGTCCCTCGCAGCCCCCGTAGATCTTCTCGTCCTCTCCGTCCTTGTGGTCGGCCATGGCTGGGTGGCTCGGGGTACCCCTCTCCTCGTCAAAGGAGCGACAGACGACCAGCGCAACTGACAAAGACTCGCCTGCTGTCGCGCAAAGGGGAATAATAAAGTGACCGACAAAGTCATTTCCTGAAAATCACTGAAGGCCAATAAAGTGTCCGACTGCGTGTGAGCGCTTACTCAAGCGAGAGATTCAGGGCTCTAGATTTTTCCAATTTCCATTTTCTATTTTCTATAGTTACAGTTTCCATTTTCTATAGTTACAGTTTCCATTTTCTATAGTTACAGTTTCCATTTTCTATAGTTACAGTTTCCATTTTCTATAGTTACAGTTTCCATTTTCTATAGTTACAGCACTGCAACTGAGCAAGCGCGAGGACATGCCAGATTTTGTAGCATGGGGTATTAAACCCCACATGCACAGGCAGCGCCGCCTCAACAAGCTCAGTACAGGCACAAGAAACGTGGTAAATTCTCTGGCTGTAGGCACATAATTTGCTTGTCTTGAAGGTATCTTTTACAATGTATATAAGAAGCTGTCGCACGGTGAGATCGGCAATAAATAAATAACCGGGTCCCGATGTCGACTTTCCACGCCTGCATGTGGCGGCAGAAGCCCCCCCCCCCCCAGTAAAATACGAAAACAAAATTTGCGGCCGGCGGGGCTAGAAGAAGGGAACAGGTCAACTCGTACCCAAACCGACTCGTACTCTGACCGCACCAACTCGTACCCGAGCCAACTCGTACCCGCACCAACTCGTGCCCGCACCAACTCGTGCCCGCACCAACTCGTACCCGAGCCAACTCGTACCCGCACCAACTCGTGCCCGCACCAACTCGTGCCCGCACCAACTCGTACCCGAGCCAACTCGTGCTCGCATAAAATAATGCACGGAGAACGAGTTGACTTGAATTTTAACTAACCTTTGTGAAGTGTCCAGTTATTATTATAGGGGATCCAATGTGGGGGAATTTTCGGTTGAGTAATTTGTATCGCTGTGTTGTTGGTTTGTGAAAATGTTGGATTTCTGCAAACAAAATTTTTTTTTTTTTGAAAGAAAACTTTGACTGAACCGGGACTCGAACCCGAGACCTCTGGATTACCGTACCCGCGCTCTACCATCTGAGCTATCCAGCCCTTTGGATGGTGGCGGTCCCATATCTCCCTGTAGGATCTCGCCCCCAATTGTTGTGCGTATCGAATGAAAGCGGGGGCGAGATCCCTGGAGATATACGGCAGATCTAGGTTAATACTTCTGACTGGCGCCCACACCACGGCAAAGAATAGTTGACTGTTAAAAAAAAATTAAAAACGTTCCCAGTCAGTTTTCCTTTAATTGTTTGACTTTAAAATAATTTATTAATTTTAATAGCAAACTTAATCACGAGCACGAGTTGGCGCGGGTACGAGTTGGCGCGGGTACGAGTTGGCGCGGGTACGAGTTGGCGCGGGTACGAGTTGGCGCGGGTACGAGTTGGCGCGGGTACGAGTTGGTTGGACACGAGTTTGCATGGGTACGAGTTGACTCGAATTCTAGAAGAACTAGAAGTAGAAGCACTAGCTTCCTGGTTTGATCTGGCATATGTCCTCGCGCTTGCGCAGTTGCAGTGCCGTAACTATAGAAAATGGAAACTGTGTAACGGCTGCCATAACAAAACTCAATAGCCACTGCGTATTTGGAAGCAACACTGTCAACAGAAACTGAGAAAAAAGAACTTGTTATTGCTTAATCAAGAATGAAAATTAAGAAATAGCAATTAGCAGTGTAGCAGCAGTATTTGGATAAACTACGACGAGAGAACACTGTCCCTGAAATTAGAAAGTAAGACTAAGAGTAACACTAGACGAAGATGGAACTGGAACTTGGAAGGGTGGTAAGAAAAGAGGGAAAAGGCTGTAAATTTAAAAACTAAAAAACACTATTCACTTACTTAGTTTCAAAAACATTAATTTAACGCAGTGGCTGTTGTTACGGCAGTCCTCCGTTTGGTTCCCTGACTTCACAGTATTTGTCAGGATGTTTAGCTCTTGGAACCAGACTATCAGCTAATAGACTGGTTCAACCAGCCTGCAATGCTGACGAAATACAATCAAGTCAGGGAACCACACGGACGACTGCCGTAACAACAGCCACTGCGTTAATTTAAATTGTGGTGTGTTTTTTTCTCATAGAAATCGTAATTTTGTATATATATTTCATTATAATTAATGCTTATACATGGTCCTTTAATCCTACCATATATTATACATTATATTAAATTGTATGGGGTACATGAGGAAGTCTTCTGAGTTCTAATTTTTCTATGATCTCAATCACTGAATCAGTTGTTTCAACCATGGAGGAAGAAGCTCTTCCTCCATGTTTCAACTGACGTCTGTCGTGAACTTTTGTCCGGAAAATGGGCTAGTTCTAAAACGCTTGGGATTAGTGACATACGAAATACTCTTTGACTGGTGAAAATGACGATAACCTTTCAATCTTACCTTGAATCTAAATTTACACTCTCCAGAGGTGAGAAAAAGTGGGCGCAAACGGTACAAATAACTAGATTTACAACTCGTTTTGGGGGCTGTGTGTTAACAACAGGCAGTTCCGTTGGTGCGTGTTGGGGCGACTTTTTTCGGATAGTGTTCGTCTTCCTAACGACTCATTAAAGCAATGAGTGGCGAACGACGTTATCAATATCCGAAAAAACACGAAGGAACTGGGATACGAGCTTGTTTTGAGATGACCGTAAGAGGGCGCTATAGCCAAATAACATAGAGCTCTGCCAAATAATGGTTGGACCAAGAAAAAAAAATTGAGTCAAAAACTACAGATTTAGATTCATTTTTTCTTAAGCATTTCGACACGAATGTTATTTTATTATAAAAGCTTTTCCTCAAAGGGTCACTTTGTCGAATATTGTTTTAATCCTTTTTCTAAAATATTTTAACAATGAAATCTTAGAAGCACTTTTGAAATAAAAGCAAACATAATCGAAGGACAAAACATTACTTCATACGTTCATACATTAAGTTGTCAACATTTATTTCGTAGAAGTTTCTCCACTCAAATTAACAAATACAAAGGTAAGTACAAAATCTCAAAAGAAAGGACATTTCTCATGACTAAAAATTAATTCAGAGCGCATGACTTCCGCAAGACTTGGGTTTATAAAAATATCCCGGACGTCATTATAGAGAACATTTACATTTCATCTTCCAGCTGTGACAAGATAGCTGCATTAGTCTAACTGATGAGTTACAACTTAGAGATAGCACTTGAAGATAGCACAAACCAGATGGGAAGAGTGCATAAGCTTAGCAGTCAGTCAGTCAGTTTTTCTTTGATTTGTTTGGCTCGAAAAAAAAACTGTATACACTTTTGTGTGATCCCGAGCTGCATACAGCATAGCTAGGTTTACAACAATTGGTTGTTTGCAACTGAAAGTGTGGGGTGTGATCCCTGGAGATATACAGCAGTTAATGGTTGGATTGCTTCTGACTGGCGCCCCCACCCCAGCAAAGACTAGTTGACTATTTGGGAAGGCCACCATCTAAGGGCTGAATTAGCTCAGATGAGAAGAGCGCTGGTTCACACGTTCACATCTCTTTTGAGATGGATTGTGGCTCTGAAAAGAGCCGGTAACTCAACACCTCTTTTCAGAGCCCACACTCCCATCTCAACAAAGAGATGATGTACACGGTGTCACCGCAAACCTTCCACTTTGTACTTCCACCATGCAAACCGTCAAATCTTTATCTATCATACAATGACTGTTGCCCACTGCCTAGGCAACTCTGTGAAAGTGGCCCAATCCTTCATAAAAAAAAATCTACTTCTAATGACCAAAATGGAGCACTTCTCGAAAAATTAAAATGCCGTTCTCAGTATGTTCGTCCCTCACATGTTGCTCGGATTCTTTTTTCTTCTTTAAAAAGCAAACTCAACTAAAACGCCCCTCTTGTTTTATGTACACTTATAAAAGATATTCTCACAAACCGGATTAATCATTAAAAATAAACTCATTCAGTGATGCCAAAAACAACAACCATGTTTCCGCTGTCTCTCGACCATGATTACCGGTATTTCAGTTTTGCGTCATCAAAGGTGGGACCTTCTTTTTCCTTGACGGATTATATCTGAAAGCGTTCTTGACCACGATTGAGTTACAAATTCCTAACCCCATCCCTAAAAAAAAAAAAAAGAACAAAAAAGTACAATCACAATACTCTTTGAAAAGTGAATTCTATTTACACGTAAACTTTGTGAAATTGTGACTAAGTAGCTACATCATTAAAAAAACAAAAAAACAAAAAACACATAAGCTTACTGATTACATGTATACAAAGACAAATTGTTAACCCTAAAAAAAACTTGTTCCCGAGAAAATGTCTTTAATTTGAGCTCGTGGGATGACATGGTGCGTAACACTGGACATTAAGTGCGGCTTTAAATTTCAATTCTTTAAAAATTGAATCGTAGTGATATGGACCAATTTACCTTCATAATTTTCCAAATCCGAGACATATTCCTATGTTTCCCGAGGGTGGAAGGGGTTTAACCTAACCAACAACTAACATTCCTAGATAACATAAGATTTTGCGTTGTGGAGAATGCACTTCAAACAAGGGTTTGACGTGTAATTAAACACTGCACGCTCAGTGCTTTGCCCCGACTGCCTACTGATTAAAAAAAATATACAGGCAGCTCGGGCGGGATTCGAACCAGCGATGGATAACCCATCGCAACTTTTCATAGGTCATATCGCCTTAGGATTGATCGCAAGTTACGATGCGTTTCATGACATCGACCACTGCTTTCTAGTACAGACGTCTTTAACCACTGGACCACCGAGCTGGTGGAGGTCCTGCAGACTAGCAGTCCAGGATTCTTAACCATTTAATTGCCGCAGACAAATTTGCGTGCGTGATTTAGAATCTTAAAGGTTCAATTAATGCCTGATCTTCTTGTAATTATCATTCTTTTATCTGTTTTCACCCCTTTGTTGTTGTTGTGGGTTTTTTTTACAAGGATTGAAGTAAATCGTCCAATTTGGAGAGACTTTGGCCACGTTCGTCCACTGTCGCTCGGTCAAGCCCTTGGCAGGAATGGTGAAACTCTTCGGCTCCACCTTTGTCTGAACCATGCTTAGCAGCATCACCACAAACCGGTCTCGTCTTAAATCCTCGTGAGAGGGCGGGCATTCCTGCTGAGAGAGGCTGATCCGTCACGAGGGTAACATCCCTCCCCGCACGGTGGGAGGTTTTTTTCTTTGTCAAGGTGAAAGCGCCAGGAGGGGAACAGGTTTCGGAGTGGTTGCTGGAAGACCCTATCACGAAATTATCTACAAGCACACACGGGGAATAACAGGAAACAAACGTACAATAATCATGGCAAACAAACTGACTGGAACCCACTGATCGTTTGCATCTGAATGAAAAAGCAGGGAGTGTGATCCCTGGAGATATACGGCAGTTAATGGTTGAATTGCTTCTGACTGGTGCCCCCACCCCCGCAAAGACTAGTCAACTGTTAGGGAAGGCCACCATCTAAGGGCTGGATAGCTCAGATGGTAAGAGCACTGGTACATTAATCCAGAGGTCTCGGGTTCAAGTCCCGGTCCAGACAACATTTTCTCAGCCAATTGTTTAACTTCTCCTCTTCTTAGCGTTAAATTGAAGAGGATTTATTATTATTTTTTTATTGTGGGGAGGGGGTTTGGGCTTGGCAATGACGTCAACTCACTGATCTCCTCTCTACACTTTTTTGTTTTGTTTTCCCTAATCTCCCCTCCCTTGGTGTACATCTGCATCCCACTCCCTTCCCTTTTGTCCTTCCTCTCTCATGTGTGTCAGGGCTTTCCTTCCCCCGACTGTTTATGTTTGTCCTTGTCATTTTGCCTTTGAGAAAGGTCCTGCTAGGGTCGAAATGTCGGGCCCTCTCTTTTGTGGGATTCATGTACTGCAGGTCATTTTAGTCAGTGAGCAGTTTTGCAACAGCTTTTGTGTTTAACTTCAACTCACCGATCTGACAGTGGACTTGATGAATTCCTTCTTGTGAATGAGATTGAAGTCCGGGTAGGTCTCGTAGACTTTTCGGCAAACCATCTTCATGGTCACCTCCTCCAGGTTGGCCTTCTCCAGGAAGGCTTTGATAGTCTCCTCAATCTGCTCTTCCTAAAGAAAAGAAAAAAGAAAAAAGGTAAACAAAACTGGGATCGAAACGTCAAGCCCTAAGATTTTTTTGAGGTTTGCATTTCAGTATTTTTAGTCAGCAGGCACCTTGTAAAAGTTTGGTATATTACTCTCCTTTTCAAAGTTGTTCAAACATTCTGCTTTTGAGAAAGGTCCCGCTAGGATCGAGACGACTCTCAACTTTTGAGAATGGGGCATTTTCAGTCATTTCAATCAGTAAGCAGTTTGCGGCAGTTTTTGTGGGTTTTTTTTTTTACTTACTCTGCCTTTGAGAAAGGTCCTGCTAGGATCGAAACGTGAGTCCCACAAATTTTCGAGATTTGCATTTTGGTAATTTTAGTCAGTAAGCAGTTTGCAATATTTTTGTTTATTACTTACAGAAGGTTCAGCTTTCTTGACCAGTGGTTCGTCATCAGAACTGTCATCGGAATCCTCAATCGCTGCGATGAATAAAAAGCAGGAAAATCAATTCCAGATGTTAAAAAAAAAAATGAAAGGAGAGGCAGTTAATGGGTAACAAAGACTTGTTGACGATTTTTGGAGGGCTCACGTTTGTTTGTTGACTAGTTGGAGTGCTTCTGACTGGTGCCCTCAACCCGGCAAAGACTAGTTGACTATTTGGGAAGGCCAACATCTAAGGGCTGGATAGCTCAGAGGGTAAGGGTGCTGGTACGCAAAACTAGAGGTCTCAGATATAAATTCGGGCCAGTCAAAGTTTTCCTTGCCATTTTGCATTTTGGGGAAATTGGAGTGCCATTGCAAAAGTAATTGTTCCAAACCTTGTTTTGCCAAAGCTCAACAAAAACCTCGTGTTGGAGTTTGGTGGGTTTAGTTTGCGGGTGGATTAAGAATTACTTTCTCTGAGCTTGGGGAACTGTTGAGACTCACACAGTGGCTTGGGCTTGGACCTTGGCTTGCTCTTCGGCACCGACTTGGCCGTGATCTGAATGGACGCCTTCTTTTTGGGGGAGTTCCGCTTGGGCGTGGCCTTCTCCTTGGCCTTTTCCTTGGGCGTGGTCACCTTCTTGGGCGTGGTCACCTTCTTGGGCGTGGTCATCTTCTTGGGCATGGTCAACTTCTTGGGCATGGTCATCTTTGTGGGTGTGGCCTTCTTGGGCGTGGACGGCTGCATCTTCTCCATCTCCTTCTTTTTCTTCTTCTTCTTCTCCTTGGGCGTCGACTTGTCTAGCCTCGCCTTCTTCCGTTTTGGTTGCTAGAATAATTTTTTTTTTAACAGACAAAAAAAGAGGCATCTTTATTATGGAACGCATGCAAAAAAGTACAACAGAACCAGATATGAAAAAAGTACAATGGACCAGTCTCCTGACAACGGGTAGAGTACACACTGATCGAAACATTGAGTTACTGGCTCTTTTCAGAGCCACACTCCTTCTCGAAAGAGAAATGCTACATGGTGTCACCGCAAACCTTCCACTTGGTATATTCAGCATGCAAACCTTTGAGTCTTATCTACAATGGACCAGTTTTACCCCGGTATATCAAAACTGTGAGGCCGCCTGCCGCACAGTTTTGATGGGACCACCTCAGGTGTTCTGTCTCCAAAACTCAGAATCTGCTCGAATGCTTGAAAAAAAATGTACACAAAAACAATAGCACCTTAGCAAGTGCAATAGGGCTGTGTATGATATAATCTGATTTTTTCTTGCGCATTTACTGTATGTTTCTACATGGACGTGCACATTATGACAGTGCTTTAGACTCACTCCCTATCCAACCTGGGACCAATGGAACCTCGACCTAGCTCATCCACAACGCTGGAGAACTATCTACTGTACTATCGACTGCTGTGATTGACATGTGGGAGGAGAACAGTAGACACCGAGAGAATAGGAGCCAGACTCACCTCGTCTTCCTCCTCATTGTCCCCGTCCTCGGCCGTGGTGCCTTCCTCGTCTCCCTCTCCGTCCTCCTCGTCCTCCTCCTCTCGCTCAGCTCCCTCCTCCTCATCGTCGTCATCCTCCTCCGCATCTTCCGACGACTTGACCTTCTTGGACTTCTTGGCTTTCTTGGCGTCGCCCGATCCGGAGCCGCTCGACTTTCGTTTCCTCTTCTTCCCCCTCTTCTTGACAGGTTTTCCTTTCTTTTCTTCAGAATTAAGGATCGCAGATACATGAAGTAAACACAAACAAACTGTTACAAACAACTGCTCACTGACTTCAAGCCCCTACACAACATTGGTCGAGGTCAAAGAATAGCATCCATACGTTGTCTGATCCAACATATGCATGGAATAGCACACCTGTGAAAATTTCAGCTCAATCCGCCAACCGAGTCTCGAGAAAGTTGTGAAAATCGCTTCATTTGTTTCGCGAAAAATGCAGCATTCAACGCCGTACTGTTCCGAAAAATAGTTTAGATCTCGGTGAGACGTAAACTATTTCTTTTACTCATTTCTCCCAAAATAAAACATTTTAGGCAGAAATATTTCAGTGAGAGGTTTCTACTATAACCATCTTCAAATTGTATAAGTTTCATGTAAATCTGTGAACATTTCTGTTTTTCGATCTTACCAATGTTGTGTAGGGGCTTTAAAAAGCACTAACATTGAGTCTGACTACATGTCGAGTAGGGCAAACCCTTCTTTAAGTGCATTGGTTAGATAAGACCAGTTTGCCTTTCTTTTCTCCAGGATTAAAGATATACACCAACATGTTGCAAACTACTGACTAAAATAACCAAAACGCAAATCTCAACAATGTTGTGGGCCTGACATTTTGACCTTTCTCAAAGGCAGAGTGACAAGGACAAAACCCTTGTCACTCTGTCTAACGTTGAGTAAGATCCTGCTAGGATCGAAACGTCAAGCCCACTATTTTTCAGAATTGAATTCAGAAATAAATTCACAATTTTGAGAATCAAAATATCACTAAATTTTCAGACTTAAAATTTCACTAAATTTTCAGACTTAAAATTTCACTAAATTTTCACTAAATTTTCAGACTTAAAATTTCACTAAATTTTCACTAAATTTTCAGACTTAAAATTTCACTAAATTTTCACTAAATTTTCAGACTTAAAATTTCACTAAATTTTCACTAAATTTTCAGACTTAAAATTTCACTAAATTTTCAGACATACACACACACAAATTGTTGCAAACTGCTCACTGTCTAAAATGGCCTGCAAATGACATGTCACCGCAAACCTTCCACTTGTGCATTAGATGTTCTTCAGGTTAGTGGCAGCACATGTGAGTAGTGGGGGTTGGGGGGGCTTACTTTTGACTGGGAGCGGATTGCCGGTGGACTCTGGCTTCAGGCAGAAGGCCAGGATTCGGTCCAAGACCTCATCCTTGGACCCCTTCTTCTCCAGATCCAGCCACAGGCAGAGTTCTCTCAGGCCCAGCATCGTGTACCTGAGAGCAGAGGACGAGCCAAAAAAAAAACACATCTCAGTCTCACATCAGCGGTGTAAGTGACCGACAAAGTCATTTTCTGAAAATCACTGAAGGCCAATAAATAACTCGACTCCACTTACTTGACCAGGATGCTCTCCTTCTTCTCGTACTCTGGCGAGCCTTTCTCAAAGTTGAACCCGGAAAACTTGCGGATGTTGCGCTTGATCTCAAAAGGCTGTTTGGGAAAACAGCGAGGGAGAAGGGGAGGAGAGAGAGAAACGTAGGGACTGAGGTTGCTGACAAAATGCCCGTAAGATTCCTCTGCTTGTTTGACTATTTACAATTAGGTGCACATGTAATCGGGGGGTTTTTTAACAAAAGAAAAAAAAATTGAACCAGACACCTCTTGCTTTTCGTACTAGTGGACGATTTCATGAAAACCATCGCAACTTATGATCTTGACAATCGCAACACGATGAGTGCTGCACAGAAACCATACGGCCTGTAAACACCAAGTTGAGTTACGAGGCACCTTAAGGCTTTGCGAAATCCACCCCCAGCACTGGTACAAAAAAAACAGAGGTCTCAGGATCGAATCTCGGTCCAGTCAAAGCTTCCTTTGCCTTTTTTGTTTATTTGTCCTTAAGAATCAGTTCCCAGTTAGTCAGTTGCCCATTTTTGGGGGAAGAGAAACAGTTAATAAAAAAATAAATTTGAAAGCCTACCTTTCCTGATCTTCCGAAGAAGAATCGGTACAGGGCGCGGAAGTTTACGGCGTTTGTCTTGCTGATGTGATACTCAACTGCATAAGGATGTGCAAAGGAGACAGGACTTAGGGGAAGGGGAAGGTTTGCGGTGACACCATGTCACATATCTCTTTAGAGAAGGAGTGTGTGGTTCTGAAAAGAGCCGGAAACTCAATGTTACGAGCAGTGTGTACTCTGCCTGTTGTCAGGAGACAGATAGACACACTTCGTCTCAAAAGAGATGTGTTAAAGGCAGGACCTTCTAAAAAGGCAGGACCTTTCTCAAAGGCAGGACTTTTCTAAAAAGGCAGGACCTTTCTCAAAGGCAGGACCTTTCTAAAAAGGCAGTACCTTTCTAAAAGGCAGGACCTTTCTCAAAGGCAGGACCTTTCTCAAAGGCAGGACCTTCCTCAAAGACAGGACCTTCCTCAAAGGCAGGACCTTCCTCAAAGGCAGGACCTTTCTCAAAGGCAGGAACTTCCTCATAGGCAGGACCTTTCTCAAAGGCAGGAACTTCCTCAAAGGCAGAACCTTCCTCAAAGGCAGGACCTTTCTCAAAGGCAGGAACTTCCTCAAAGGCAGGACCTTTTTCAAAGGCAGGACCTTTTTCAAAGGCAGGACCTTTATCAAAGGCAGGACCTTTATCAAAGGCAGGACCTTTCTCAAAGGCAGGAACTTCCTCAAAGGCAGAACCTTCCTCAAAGGCAGGACCTTTCTCAAAGGCAGAACCTTTCTCAAAGGCAGGACCTTCCTCAAAGGCAGGACCTTTCTCAAAGGCAGGACCTTCCTCAAAGGCAGGAACTTCCTCAAAGGCAGAACCTTCCTCAAAGGCAGGACCTTTCTCAAAGGCAGAACCTTTCTCAAAGGCAGGACCTTCCTCAAAGGCAGAACCTTCCTCAAAGGCAGGACCTTTCTCAAAGGTAGAACCTTTCTCAAAGGCAGGACCTTCCTCAAAGGCAGGACCTTTCTCAAAGGCAGGACCTTCCTCAAAGGCAGAACCTTCCTCAAAGGCAGGACCTTTCACAAAGGCAGGACCATCCTCAAAGGCAGGACCTTTCTCAAAGGCAGGACTTTTCTCAAAGGCAGGACCTTCCTCAAAGGTGGGACCTTTCTCAATTGCAGGACTTTTCTCAAAGGCAGGACCTTCCTCAAAGGCAGGACCTTCCTCAAAGGCAGGACCTTCCTCAAAGGCAGGACTATTCTGCCTTTGAGTAAAATCCAGCCATGGTAAAAAAATCCGGCCTTCTTACAATATTGAGATTTTTCCAGTTTTTGGTTTGAAATCGGATAAGAGGTTTTGTGGCTTACTGTTGGGTATGTCTCCCAGCTTGGAGCCTGGACCTTCCTCGACTTCAAACTTGACCTCGGGCGTCTCTTTCTTGATGGTAAAGGTCAGACGTTCCGTCTTCTTCCTCTCCCTCTTTCCCTCCATCAGCTTGACTGGACCGTCCAGCAGGCCAACTGCAGGATGGAAAGGATAACAGTTAATTCAACAATCTCAAAAGTTAGAGGGCCTGACGTTCCGATCCTAGCAGGACCTTTCTCAAAGGCAAAGTAGTCACTCTGCCTTTGAGAATGGTCCTGCTATGATCAAAACGTCAGGCCCTCTAACTTTTGTCAGTGAGCGGTTTGCAAAAGTTTGTTGTATTTAGTTCGTTCAACAGAAAGGTTTCTCACGAGAACGGATACGCGTACGCAAACGTTTAGCGATGTGTACCGGTTAGTGGCCATTCTGCTGTGTCGGAGTCCCGGCGTATTGGTGGCGCTGTTCACAATTGCAACGCTGTGTGAAATACGTATATGAAGACAACATACATGGTCTGGCACAACCACTTGCCAAAGAAATTGGACTTGCAGTCTTCCCAAAAGTCATGTGGCACATATGTGACGCCTATGTAGGAATAGTGAAGTGCCTGTTCTGTACACAGTGCATGGCTGCCTGCTGTCACTGCTGACCATCATCCAGTTGAACATCCCGTTGATGCATCATCAAATCATGATTTTGTGGGAATACTGCAAGTCCATTTTTGAGGGCAAGTGGTTGTACCAGACAGTGTCGTTTCTCTACATAATAATAGTTGGTCTATTGTGGATTCAAGGAATTTTCCACCCTTTTACGGTGAGGGTATTAAACCCAAATCTTTCCGAACTATCATTTGGCCACCGGACCGAACAATGCCAATTGGGAGGGGAGGGGGGGGGGCAGCTTTGCCGGTAGGCTGTAGATAAACAACAGCAACGAACCACCAAGGCTCACCGAGTTCTTCATCACTGGACGAGCCTTCCTCTCCCTCCTCCTCCTCCCCCTCCTCTTCGGAGTCTCTCATCTCGCTGTCCCCATTCTGGTCGGTGTCTTCCGGCCGCTTCTTGGGGGACTTCTTGGGAGTTGAGGCTGCCTTGGCCGGTGACTTGGCCGGTGACTTGGCCGGTGCTTTGGCCGGTGACTTGGCCGGCGATTTGGCCGTTGATTTGGCCGGTGATTTCGCTGGCGATTTGGCCACTGACGAGGTAGGTGATTCCTCTGTCACTTTGCTTTCTTCCGTTTCTTCGTTACCGGGCTGCGAATTGTCCTGCACGTCCATCTCCTCTTCCTATATTATAAAGGAAACCAAGGAAAGGTTAAAACAAAAAGCGGGCTGGGAAATCTTAAAACAATTTGTGGCATTATCCCAAAAACGTTTGACTAGACCCTGTCCAGCACAAAATAAAGGATAATGTATGGTTGTAACAATGTAAGGGTTCAACAGCATTGGTTCATGAAACCAGAACTTAGAAGTAATCATTATCAATCATTATAATTATATTATTCATAATAATATTATTATTATCCATGTTAGTTTCAAGGACAAGCCCTAGATATTTTCACAAAGAAAACAATCAGTATTACTATTAATTAACAAAATATAATAATTAATATAATTAATATCAATAAAAAACTACTATTGTAATTTGTAGTAATATTATTAACATCATTAGTAACAAAACTGGTCCAAAAATTGTGTTTAAAGGGTGACTAAAGGTCCAAGTTACTCGGACTACGTTAACCGTAACCTTCATCCCCCGAGGGTCGACCCTCGAGCTTGACCTCGTTTCAAATCATTTCAAATGTCTCTAACTCTAACTTCTCTAAAGTCTAGCTCAATAAATTCGACAAAAAAGATGGCAACATTTAAGGAATCTGGTGGTACTGTACTAGGAAATTCTTGTCTAGATTATGAACAATCTAATTAACTATGAACAAATGTGCCCTTGTAAATCCATGGTAAAACTAAAACAAAGTACCCGGGAATCCGGGATGAGTTTACCACTGCAGTTTGTTTACAATCGGATTTGCACTCAGTAAGTGAGCGGTTCGACTTCGATCTCGAGGTAGAATGTGAACTCCACTAAATGTGCGTTACTGCGTAAAATAAGGCAGCTAGACACCGCAAAATACATCAAGGCGAGGGATGTGTGATTTCAAGCTTCTCTGGGTGAGGGGAAGAGTGGATTTTTATACCCCAGAGTCCAGACTTTCTGCGCCGTCTTCGCGTGCCGACATCTTCAAAAGTTCACCGCTGACACCACGTTGTGCTGATTCCAAAATGGCGGCACAGACGGCGCGAGAATGTCCGCCAATGAGAGGACGCCTTACATCTCGATTCGGCTGCGTGGCGATGAAACCCTCGTTTCGATTGGATGACAGTGCTTTGGTAGTATGGTGTTTTAATAAGTTGGAAAAAATCTACACCGCAAAATACCTTTTTTTTATATCGAGAAACAATTGTTTTAAAATGTTCAATGACACAACTTCTTATCACTATACTAAATATTTGCTTAAACATTATTTCTCCTTAAGCCCTTAAAAGGCTAAATTAATAATTTTGAACATATTTTTTCCCTATTTTTCCAATTAATAAAATGCAATTTTTTTTTCATTTCTATTTCCATGGGGAAGACATTAATAGTTTCATTTTCAATCGTACAAATCGTTAATGTTTATATGCATCATAGTTTTTATTATATAATATAACTCTTATGATATACATGTACATGCAGCTAGCAGCAGTACAAATAACATGCTGAAAACACAATTGTCATATACATGAAGCAATAATTGCAAAATCATTTGCAAATTGGAAGACGAATTATAAGTTTTTCGGATTTCTTCACGATTTCATAAGTGCATCTTATAATGTAACACAAATATTAATATAACACTGCATGGTTTGTGTGCACTGACGAAGCCTAATAATGCAAGGGGCATAGTGCAAAGGTCGTCCTAATCATTTGCATAAAATTGTCTGTGCGCTTGCGCAGTAAAGCCACCAAAGCGGCAGTTTGGTGCCGCGCGCCCAACAAAAATTTAACACCATGAATATGAAGGAGTACTCCATGGGTTAGTTCGGTACTGAGCTATGTCCAAAGCATACTTACCTGGCTCAGGAGATACCGTGATCAAATAGGCGGTTCTCCCTGGGAGAGGCCAAACCATTGCACTGACCGGTTTTGGCTGACACTAGCGATTCCCCCAAATGTGGGGAACTCGGGAGTACAATTTCTGATAGTGGGGACTGCGTTCGCGCTATCCCCTAATAAACAATCAAAAGGCAGATTTAGGAGTAGAAAACATTTGGTTGCAATACGCTGGGGATCTTGCATGACGTAGACTCTTGCTGTTGTAACCAATGGGATAGGTGACTATTGTAGATTACGGCAGTGTAGACTCACAGCGATGGGCTGACTATTGTAGAGTGTGGGATTGTACGAGTAAGACTGTAGACTGTCATCCCTCGTGCATTTCCTTGCACAATGATTAACATACCAGTGCTCTTCCATCTGGGCTATACAGCCCCATACAGCCCCATACAGCCCTGTTTTTCGCTTTTTGGTAACTTAAATTTAGTCTGTAGCAGTTTGCAGCATTTTTGCCAAGATTACTGTAGAAACTGTTGAATAGACTGATTGCGCGACCAATATTTACATGCCATCACGTGACTTAAAGCCCCTATACACAACTTTGGTAAGATCGAAAAACAGAAATGTTCGCATATTCAAATGAAACTTATACAGTTTGAAGATGGTTATAGTAGAAACCTCGCACTGAAATATGTCTGTAAAAAATGTTGTATTTTGGGAGAAAACAGTAAAAGTCTTAACTATTTTTTGGAATAGTACGGTTTGAATGCTGCACTTTAAGTCATATATAAACTGTGCTTAATTAATTAAGAAATTGTGAGAGGGGATGAAATTAGGGTTTGCATTACCTTGACTAGTATTTATAGTAAAAAAAGTACTATATTTCTCATAATTAAATTAGAAATACTAGGTTTTTTTACTACTAGTACTACTACTACCAAGAGTAGCTAGTACTAGTACTTTATTAATATTAGTAGTCTAGCTAGTACTACGTACTAGTACTAGTACTACTAGTAGTACTATAGTACTACTGACTGTACTAGTAATATTTATAGTAGTAAGTATGTTATCTATATGTGTAGCAATTACATTACTGGCTTGTAATACTGATTATACAAGTCAAATCATTCATATCCTTAATAGTTTGAAAGAAAAAGGGCAGACAAAACAAGATTGTGACATTGACATAGACTGCAGAGTACAGTACATGTATTGTACTTGTACTGTTGTAACTTGTAGTGTACTACTTACTGTACATGTACATGTACACAATGCATGCATGTGTACAGTACAATAATGTACAGTGTGCATATGTACCTGTACATGTACCTGTACATGTACCTGTACGTACCTGTACACGTTGTACACAATGTACATGTACACACACCAATGTACATGTACATGTACAATGTACATATGTATCGTGGGGGCCAGTTTTCGACGGTACGCGTTTTCGACGCTTGGCCTTCTAATTTTACTCACATCGCACGATGAAAACAACTTCGTATAAGTTCTCAGACTTCTTATCTTCCGGTTTGTTTCCTGCTCTTTGTCCGTCACCGAAAATGTGGAAAGTTAAGGCTCTTCCGTTAGGCCAAACTCGTGTGATTCAAAAAGTTGCTGTTTTGGGGTCTATTTTCCTAGGTACAAAATTGGCAGTTGCTTCGTAGCTCCAGTTTTCTTTATTGTTGGTCCTAAAAAAAATCTGAGTGTACCATAACAAACCCCAACATACGTAGAAAACAAAAATATCACGCAACTTGAGGCAGTCCGTTCTGGGTAAAACAAAACTATGGAGGCTCCTAAAGGGCGTCTCGCTTATATAATATTTTTTATTATTTTTTATTTTTATTATAATTATTATTATTTAAAGGCATAAATGATGTCGCCAGGTCTATTCTTTATGCAGAAAAACCTTAGCTCTCCGGTTCGACAAAATAACAAAAAAAAAGAATATACAACAAGGGGGAAAAAGAGGTTTATGTACAGTTATGGGTCGGAATAAACTATTATTCGTGTCACTCGCACACGGTATCCTCGGGAAGGACAAACTTACAAAAAAAATGAAAATCAAAGAACACAAGATAACTGACACTACACAATTGATAAATGCAACAATACAGTAATTAAATGGCGTCAAATAATTTTAGATTCTCCCATCCACGTGATGATTGGCGTGCAGGGCAGGCTCCTCCTGTTGCGCGCGAGCAAAAAGTTCACAATGAATGAGTCCACGGTACGTGTAGAAAGGGTATATATCTATAGACCCGTCTTCGATGACGTCACGGTTTTGTTTATCGGCCCTCTTGGATTACACACATGAGCACGTCACCGCCGTTACTAAGTCAGCTGTGCATACAAACGACTCCACATGCACGGCGGCAAGTTTTGAACTCGTCGTATTTGTACTACTACTACTGCTACGTTTTACTAGTATTAATTACTAGTTGTGCCATGAAGGAATCTCTTTTTTTTCCTCCGTGGTTATACCATGGATTGGAGGTACTTGTTTTGTTGAAAGATGATTAACTTTTGCGCTGTCCTTGGCTGTGGACGCAGGGGGAGTCGTGATAAGAAATCTTTTTATCGTTTACCCGCTGTACTGACAAGAGAAGGTGACGCAACTCGTACACTTTCGCTAAAAAGATGGACGAAATGGTTGTCGCGGGTTAATGTGTACGGATCTATTCCAGCAATAAAGCCGAGAATATCGAGAGAACTGTAATAAGCCGACCGTGCAGCATTCGAATTCGCCATGATGACTAACGTAACGATAAATTAACACAAACGTGCGAGCGAAAGCGTATGTGTGTACTCCAAGATGGCGGATCTCGCTGTTTCTAGTAGCAACGTGACGTCAGTAAGAAGGGTCTTTTGGCAGACGAGAGGGGTCAAGCGTCAAAGGACGTCAGGCCGGCGAAAGGGACAGATGAAGGGGGACTTAGCTGAGTTTCCAGGGGGTTGAGGCGACAATCAGCTCCACAGGTCGCACGGTACCGTCCCAATCTTGTCTAACGACACGGGAAAGGCAGCAAGGGAACCTGTACCGGGGAGATGATGGGGGTGTGGATGGCTTATGAGAAGGGCGATTCCAGACCAGAGCACGGAGAGCGATGCACTCTACACCAGAGCAAGGAAAGGAAGGCGTGCTCAATCGAGTCATTTAAAAGTACATTTAACTTAAAAATTAATTAATGGGGAATCGAATGAGAAAATGTCCAAACTAAATCTAAAAAAATAAATAACTATACTGCCTTATAGTCATCAGAGATCCAGAATGAAAACAACGCAAAAACACTTGAAATCTTCCAACAACACATACAATTTGGCTCACTCCCAGATTAGCAGTACCAGTTACATGCAAATACTACAAGAACAAAACACAGTGCAGCCAAGCAAACAACATGCAGATGGTGGCAGGCCGGCTATTATGCATAAACAAGTGGTCTAAGCATACCACACGCAATGTCAGTCGAAACCTCCCCAGCCTCTTGCCTGGTCTGGGCACATGCAGGGCAAAGGTCAACTTAGAGAAACACAAGCTGGCACACCATTGGAATGTCCAGACTGGGGTATTACCAGGCCTACTAGGTCCGTGCTATAGCCTAAGGCAGAAAGAAGTTTCCCACTGTAGCAAAGTGCTTGTACAAGAAACCAATATTGTTCGACTATGGTTCGACTGAAACCTACCATACTTCGGACTGAATACACACAGAAAAAAATACAACTTATAAATCCCTAATATAGTTCCTATATTCTAAACAATAGAAATGGGCATTTCTAAAGACATATTCAATAGAGGAGTGGAATAGAATGAAAACTCATACATTCTAAACAATTCGAATAGAATGGATCATCCTAATGACGAAAGGAATCGGCACTAAGCACAATCAACATATAATATTTACAGAGGAAAGGAGCTAATTGATCGTTCACCAAAGTTTCGGAGCGGGAATGCGACAGTCAATGTATACACTGTATGAACGAGTTATCGTCAACCTTGAGGATTGGCAATGAAAACCACACACTCCTTTCAGATGATTATAGAATAATAATAAATGAAAGACAGTTCAAGGGAAACATACCTGTACCGGGGAGATGATGGGGGTGTGGATGGCTTATGAGAAGGGCGATTCCAGACCAGAGCACGGAGAGCGATGCACTCTACACCAGAGCAAGGAAAGGAACTAATGCCGCTCCCACTCGCAAACCCATCAAGCCATCAATACCGGTCAGGCAATCACCCTGGAATGTCCTTAAGTAAACAACAAATCCAGACCATGCTGGACACAGGGCCAAGGCAATCCTCCAGTGGCACTTCTGAGAGGATGCCGACACATGGCTAGGGCAACCCTCCAGTGGCACTTCTGAGAGGATAACTCTATTCCAAGAAGGGAAAGAAAAAAATAAAATATGGCCTATAGTATAGTCGTACTCAAATTTGGGGGTATGACAGTAACATGGCCTAATAGGCTTTCAAAAAAAGGGGGGGGGGGAAAGGAGCAGCTACAGAAAGTAACAAGAAGGAGGAAATGGGTCTCTTAAGTGACATTGGGAAAGGTTATAACTGAAGAAGCAGTGAGAAAGAGGATTGTGGAGTTTTTTTTAAATGTCACAGAAGAAGACATCAACCAGATAAAAAAATACAGCCCCAGCAAAAGGGCAAAGAAAACAGAATCTGCTTCCATGGCTGAATCACAATTAGCTTGGACCAAGTCGAACTATCACATCCTGCCTCGATGTATCTTCTGATGGGGAAATTAAAAAGGGTGAGAATTTGCTGCATGTGTCACTCATAGATACTGCCCTACCGTATTTCACCTCTATGGTTTACTTGAAGATCCAAATTCAAAAAAAGGTAAAAGATATCTTTCAGTAAATTAACCTCTTTTCACATTTTAAGAAAATTATTCTCAATTTGAATTATTTATTATGATGATTAAATTTATGTCCTTGTTATGAGTACAGTTTTGATGATTTGGAAAAGGATGGGAAAGTGAAGGGAATTGGAGTTGACAGGTGATAACAAAAAGTCAATCCAACTTCCCCATCTCAAACTGGCTCGGGGCCATGGGAGAAAATTAATGCATACCAATAAGTTTTAAGCATAAACTATGAATGTTTTGAGGAAAGTATTAGAAGCAGTGTCGAAAAAAACCCCGAAAGATGAACAAAAAAACATACAGGGAAGAATTTTACAGTGTCACATAGCATTTGAGTAATTTTAAGAATTTATTTTGCGTTTGGCTGTACTGGCTGTACTTACTAAACACCACCGACGAAAATAGGTGACGATGCTTACTGCGTCAACAAAACCGGGTAATTTTACGGAATTAAAGTGACAGGCAGTCACAGGCTTGATCAACCTTCTCTATGACTATTCTAATAGTCTGTGGTGTGGAGAAAGTGACAGAGACCTCTTTTAGTATGATACTTTCGTCCACATTGTTCAGTTTGAAGAAAAGTCCTTATATCGTCGAAAACCGGTTACTGGGGGCCCTGTGTGTTCATTACATAATGAACAGGGCGTCCATTGTGTGTGGTGCACAGTCAATGCTCGTGTATCCCCGGGGATACACGAGCATTGACTGTGCACCACACACAATGGACGCCCTGTTTATTATGTAATGAACACACAGGGCATTGACCGTACGCTAAACAACGATCACGCACAGTGTGATAGTGTGGCATACGCACGAAAGTTTGTATACGTTGATTTACGCCGAATTTGCACTCCAATTTTAGTGACAAAACGAGCGTTATTCTGATAGATTTTTATCACACAATCTAGGAAATGTCCTTACCTTCCAATGACCACATCGGGAGAAACTTGGGGAGATGTTTTAGGGGAGAAATCGTGGTATGTTTACGAGCTGGTTTATGCGATCAGTCCTCAGAAAAACCGTGATGAGCAACTACACTCCAGTCTCATGTTTAATGCATACTTGATTCATGCATATGGTAATTATTGTAGACTTGTAGACAGTCAGCCAATGGGCGTGCGGGGGTTATGGTAATTATTGTAGACTTGTAGACTGTCAGCCAATGGGATAGCTGATTATTGTAGACTGTAGACTCTGGGATTGCATGCGTGTAGACTGTAGACTCTCTGCCAATGGGATTATTGTAGACTGTAGACTCTGGGATTGCATGAGGGTAGACTGTAGACTCTCAGCCAATGGGATTATTGTAGACTGTAGACTCAGGGATTGCATGCGTGTAGACTGTAGACTCTCAGCCAATGGGATTATTGTAGACTGTAGACTCTGGGATTGCACGAGGGTAGACTGTAGACTCTCAGCCAATGGGATTATTGTAGACTGTAGACTGCGGGATTACCCGAGTGTAGACTTGTAAGTTGTAGACTCTCAGCCAATGGAATATGGGATAGTTTATTTTATTGTAATGGTCACTATTTCAAATTTGGGAGGCCATCATCGAAGGGCTGGATACTTCAGATGGTAAGAGTGCTGGTACTCAAAACCAGGTCTCAAGTTCAAGTCCCAGTCCAGTCAAATTATCTTTGCCATTTCTTTCTTCTTCTTTTTAAAGTTCCCAGCCACAATTTCCTTTCTTTTACTGAAAACCTTTTCAACTGTTATTCAATTCCAGTGATAGATTCTTCTTCTTAGCGTATTAGATTTTCTATGATAATAAATAAATACAAAGGAAATCTACCAAATGCAATAAATAAAACAATTCAAGCATAGGTTTCTACTTTTAGTGTTTTCTTAGTTGTTGTTTTATTTGTTTTATTTCCACAAAATAAATGGAAAAAAATCCACACAAACAAGTGATATGACACCGACAAATGCATATAAATGTTGACACAGGTATCCGTGCACAGACCATGCATCATACAACTTGACAGCATAGTGGCTGTTGCACAAATTAATGTGAAGTTATCTTAACAGGAATATGAAGGGAAAACAAATCTAAATGAATAACACATTTAGCAATAAATCTCTGGACTTCATCTACAAGTACAAGCAAAACACAATAATTGGGGAAGGTTTTGGCATTCACAATTATAGTCATATAATCTTGGTTCATAAATAATAACAATGCATTGCACTTTCATTCACATTATCAAAAATGGCTTCCACAAAAAATCCTCTCAAAATCTAGTTACTGTGCAAGACCAACAAATAGGCCCACTTCTTAAATTAATGAGACTCAGTACAAAATCGAGCTGCTGGTCAGTGACCACATACTTTGGCTTCCCCCTTTTTAGTCCACGTCCCAAGACCGATTCCTCAAAGACGCGTCTAAACTTTCAAGTAAATACCAATACAGAGATTGTCTCCCTCCAAACGTAGCCCTACCTATTCCTTCAGAACAAAGAATGGACCTGAAATCGTAACATCACAGGTTCACGAGAAGAGCTTAGACCCAAAAACATGTGAACACCTTGAGAATAAAAAACAGGCCATTGAGATTAAGACTGACTTAATGTCTGCTAACGATAAAGGCACTGTGTACTGTACATGTACTGTCATCTATAAAGCTAATGATTTTCTCACCATCTCATCTATGCGGACGGCATTACCATGACGACCACTACTGTCAATACACAACCGAGTATCAGTCTCGTAAAAAAAAATACAATACGAAGAAAGCACAAAATCCTCAACCAACTCAAAACGACCTCTGACCTGAAAAACACTTCCTGAGATCTCCGCACAAAAAAGCTCCCCACCAGTTGGAAGGTCCCCTTCTAAGGCAGGCCCTCTCGGCGAGCTACAATAATAATAAATAATCCCTGGTACAAGAACCTTTCGCGGAATAATTAAGCCACTATTTGTTGAGATGAATGTAAAATGTACACAGTTTCATGGGACGTATCCTTAAAACCTTACACCAACCTCCAACAATGCTTCCCTCTCCATCCCCCCCCCCCATATAAAAGAAAAGTAGAGGGACTGACGCTTCAATACAAGTAGGACCTCCCTCGAAGGCAGAATGCTTTGGCGAAAGGGCTTTGAAAAGGACCCTTACCTACCTTTCTCAAAGGCCTTTAAGACAACTTCTACTTCTGCTAGGAATGAAACAGCAGGCCCTCCAATCTTTGGGGAGTTTTGCATTTTGGTCACTTTAGTCCGAGCCATTTGCAACTTTTGTTTAACATTACTTTTACAAACCTGGTAAAAATGTTTTCGTTTTTTTTTTTGGTTGATTTATCGTTTTACATTCACTCGTCTAAATTCTACAAAATGATCCGGTTCCTTGAAGGCCCAATACAACATTTGGAAGATCGGAAAACATCGATGTCTACAGATTTCCTTCTAATTTACACAGTGTGTAGATGGTCACGATAGATTCCCCATGTTGAAATCTTACGGTCTGGGATGCTGAGAAATCTTCACTCAAACATCGACAAATAGTTTATTACTCGCAAGTAATAAACTATTTCTTACACTACAGTACGGTGCGAAAACCATGACTGTTTTTTGCCTTTTTCTACTGTCTCAGATTACCATTTGAGCTAAAACATTCGCAGGATTTCTTTTTTGGAATGTTTAATGGTTTAACTGTGGCGATCCTTTGACCTTTACCAATGTTGTATAGGGCCTTTAACCAGATCTTGGAAAGTGTACATCAACCAAACAGGGTTAAGAGCTTCTGTTCTGTGAAGGACATTTTCACCAGCCTCCCAGTATTTTCAAGAGAAGGTGTTTTATCGGAATTTGGCATAAGCCATAAGGAGATGCCCACCAAGAGAAAACTGCGCAGGCATTTTGTGTTTTACCCGAGCAGCTGATAATTATTAATTATGTCCCATTCAGACACATGAATATTAAAAACCCTGAAGCAATAACGTACAGTTTACCCCCTCTGCAAGTATTCTCATCACACCCAGTCATTAATAAATGCATAAATTCAGCTTACAAAAGTGATGATCGTACAAAAAGACTTATAAAAAGGAAATGTCTGTGTATAGTGTTATAAATACAGTAAATATCATGAATGGTAAATAATCGCTCCAGTTTTACAAGCCAGTGGGTGCTACGTATTCTTGAGTGCAGCAAAAATAAAGCCACTTAATCTGGATAACAAGTTAACATAACTTAACAAAACAATACAATACAAAGCTATGCTTGTGTTTCTACAGCAAAAGCTATCTAGGAAGTCAAATTATCACATACATAATAAGGGCCCATTTTTTTTACCCATTTTAAGTCCAGTGCGGACGCGGCTTAAGTAAAGTCACTGTGTTCAATGTGTTCTTTTTTTTCCCCAAAAAAACCCTTGCTGACATTTTTGTGTGTTATACTGATGGGAAGAGACGTTTAGCTGCCAAATTACGGCAGGTTCACTACTAATTCCAACATGTTGACTGTGGAGATGGCTTTTGCAGGCACTATTTCCCTTCCTCGTTCCTTTGAGACGAGGCAATCCATACCATTACTGCTGGCAGTCATCGCTCAAGGTTTTTAAGACATTGTTAATCACTGCGGCAAGTTGCTCCGTCAAAACACCGCGGAGGGAAAACCTCCCACAGCGTTTGAACCAGGTGTTTTCCCCTGGAATTTGGCGAGACCAAGGTGGAAAACCTATTTACTTGCTCAGTAAATAATCAGTAATGAATAATCGCGTTTATTTGCGTCACGGTGTGTGTGGGAACGCTCCACGCTTCACTGAATCGCACCAGGTTTTTTTAATCCCACAATGCACCGCTCACGCTCTGATTGACAGGAAGTGCATGGGCCACCCTCAATTGACCACAACTGCTAACCACAATTGGCTAGCGATTTTTTGCGACGCCATTTTTTGGCCTGTGTGGACAGGTCCAAAAAAATTGTTTTTGAATCGTGATTCAAATAGCGATTATTTTCATAGTGGGAACGGCCCTAATGTATGCCTTGCGTCAATAAACCATCGCAGACACAAAAATCGTTCTCGGAATCTGTCCACGGATCTGCCTACTGCACGGCGCTGAGAATGACGGGCACCATGCCGGCTGGACTCTCGCACGACGCCATGTCGCTCAGCTTGGTCACCTCCAGCTGCCAGTTGGGGATCTTCTTGGTGGACATGTGGCGCCGGGCGTGCTTGGTCAGGTGGTCGCTGCGCATGAAGCGCCGGTCGCAGATGGGGCAGGCGAACTTCTTCTCGCCCGTGTGGGTGCGCTTGTGGCGCGAGAGCTCGTCCGAGCGTGCAAAGCGCTTGTCGCAGTTGACCCACACACAGACGAATGGCTTCTCACCTGAACAAGGAAAAAAAAAATCACAAATCAAATCAAATCAATATCTTAATAATCGGGACAAATTCACGTTAAAATTTCTCCTCGGGCTTGGGTGGTTCACTTGTTTATACCAATATTCCTTTCTTTTTTTTTATTGAAAAAAAAAATGCTCAAGAAAACTTTGCTGAAACTCCACGCTGAACACAATGTCTCACCTGTGTGTGTTCTGAGATGGGCCTTCAGATGCGAGCTCTTGAAGTACGTCTTGCCGCAGTTTGTGTGCGTGCAGATGTGGTTTCGCCGGCGCGTGAACTCCACGATCGAGGGCTGGACGGCAGTCTTGCCACCGCCCGCCGCCGCCGACAAGTTCGAACTGGAGACGGGGGCCGGGGCCAGCGGGCAGTACTTGGTCCCGGCTGTCGTTACCGCTGCCGCGTCGCTCTTCGGCACGCCCACCATCTGCATGACGTCGGCGGGCACGGCCATGACGATGAGCTTGTACTGCTGGGGAGGGTTGGCCGGAGCGGCGCTCACAGGCTCGCGCCTGGACGGCAGCACCGCCGCCTGTCGGCTGGGGACGGCCGGCGCTATCGGCAACGCCGAGTTGGCCATTGTTTGGACGTCTGGAAAGGCCGAGGCCGTCGGGGACGGTATTGCACTGGAGACCGAGGAGGAGGAGGAGGAGGAGGAGGCAGAGGCGGGCACAAAGCGGCTCACACTGGCGGCATTCATCACAGGGATCTTGAAGACGTTCCCCGGCAGGCCGCTGACCTGGGTGGCCCGCGGGGCCTGCAGCAGTTGGGCCGGGGGTGGCCCGCTGGCGTGGTGGGTAGTCAGGGCGACCGCCTGCTGCTGCTGCTGCTGCAGTGGGGCCATGTCCCTGACCCAGGCGCTGGGCCGCTCCTGGCAGGTCATGACGCTGGGCGTTGAGTGCACCACACTGCAGCCGGTGGCGCTGATACCCGGCGGCCGCCGCTGGGCCACCAGCATGGGGCTACCGGGGATGGAGGAGGGGGCGGAGTGGCTGGACGGGAGGGCGGGCGCCGGGACTCGGACCGCCGGCTCCACCACCGCGTGGAACTTGGAGAAGTTCTGGCCCGGGGGCGGCGTGAGGGGAGGGGTATCGAGGCTACCCTGAAGATGAAAAACAACAATAATAAATCGGTTACACACAATCCATTTGTTTCCCCTACATGTCAAAACCTCACTACGTTGACGGGCCACCGCGGGTCTTTGTCTCGGGCAACCTCAGGGGTCAGATTCATGCAGAACCTCTCACCACCTCTTAGATCGGTATACTCTTACCATCTGAGCTATCCAGCCCTTAGGTGGCGACCCTCCCAAATAGTCAACTAGTCTTGGCCGGGATAGGGGCACCATCCAGAAGCTTTCGACTCATAACTTCCATATACAGTGGAACGTCGCTATTACGGACATGAAAATTGTTCGGTATAGCGGTCGTTCGTTATAGCAGTTGCAGCCACATATTTTGTACACAAAAACCGGGAGCCAAAGGGCATGTTCATTATAGCCGAATGTTTGGTATATCGGCGTTCGTTATAGCGACGTTCCACTGTATCTCAAGGGATCATGCCCCTTGCTTTCATTCAGATGCAAACCACCAGTTGTAGTAAACCTGGCTACAGCAGCTCGGGAATCACACTAAAGTATTATCACAGAAACACCAATAAGTGAGATAGATCACCTCGATGGTCGACTGACTGAAGGGAATTAGTTTTGATTATTTTCTTCGTTTGATTTAGTGTTGCGACATCCCGGTTATTTTCAAAACCGGGAACCGGTGTCGCTGAAACGGTCGGGAACCGGTATCCCGATTTTTTTCAACCATAATTGGCCAAAATCTAACTGTATAAGTAATAGCGTGTGCTCCAAATTCATGGTTGTGAATTTGTAACATCTCTTTTTCTTCATAAATATCGTGAGTTTTCAATTAACTACTCAAGCTGTGATTTGTCTCATGTATATTCCCTCACTGAAATTTGTTTGCAGCCTTCAGCACCCTTTTGATCACGGCAAAATCATTTTTTTTTTTATTCACATTTATTTCCCGAAAATACACTTTGAATGACACTCCACTTTCGTGACATCACTAAGATCAATGTTCATGAGGCATGATTCTTGGAGGGAATGTCCCACACACGCCTGATAGACGTTCAGCTGTGTTTGGATTTATATTTTCTCACGAGGAGCAAAATCACCATCGTCATCACTGGGGCAACAAATCGACGATCAAGAGTTCAACTCCGACGACCGACCTCGCAAACACGTCGTTGCGTTACGCGCTGTCATGTTCGGTCGTAACTGCGCGCTGTCCAATCAACAGACGTCCGTCTTGCGTGAGACGGACGTTCTTTTTCAGCTAACTTCAACGCCCGCACTTGGCGCCAGCGTCGCAATACTATTCTATGGAGGAACAAAAAACCAAACTCAATCATGCTGAGGGTTTCGTGCCAGATCCTGGTCGGATCGAAAAGTTCGTTCGTTTAGAAAAAAATATTGCGCAATGCGCGCTATGGCTGCAACGCTGTGTGCCTGCCATAGAGCTCTATGGTGCCTGCATACAACCATTGAGCACGTGTAGGCCGCACTGGGGTGAGTGCGCGCGCAGCTCGCTAGCCAACATGACCTTCCGTATGCACAATTCATTTTGAGAACGAAAAGGAAATAAAAGTTGCCTCGACTTTCGTACGACATTTATGAGCAGTTGAATTTAATATGATGGAGGAACTTTTGAAAACCTTGACTTTAACATACTTTGCGATGTCAGTTTATTTTTTCTTTGGATTGACTTTGATTTTTTTTAACTACCGGTACTATGGGAAAACCAGCAACCATAGCTTTGATGCAAACCACTATCAATTATATACTACTCTATTGGTTAACAATATTAATCCAACCGACTTCGCCGTATTTTTGTATGTGTTTTATTATTTTATCGGGATACCGGTTTTGGAAAACAGGAACCGGGTCCCGATCGGGACGGTCAGGAACCGGTGTGACCGACCGAACCGACCCAGCCTTAGTTTGATTGTCTGTTTATACTTACGATTCGTTTGGAGCAGGCAGGGGCCGACATGTACTCCATCTCGGCGACATCGCCCGGCTCATCCAAGGAGGAGGCGGGCGACAAGGGGGCCTCTTGGGGACAGAAGCCGGGCATCTCCGGGTGGGCAGGGGGGCAGTTCCTCATCAGCAGGAGTGTCTGCACGGCGTCAAAATCAGACCGCTCCATGTCGACGGCGCTGCGGGTTTTCGGTCGCTGGCTGGTTTGGGGTTCCTGCAACAGCCCAAAAATTAAATGAATTAATAATTAAAGAAATTAAACTAGAAAAGCGCTGCCCCCAAGCGTATAGCGCCCTCTATTGGCTCATCTATTTAGTCAGAGACCTCAAATGGATGACTGATTAGTACGAAGAGGGGAGGGTGACAATGGGAGGAAGATGGCAAGCCTCGCGCTTAAGTTTTTTTTTACTAGCCCACCGGGCTAGTAAATGGAGTATTTGGCTAGCCCGCAGCAAGTTTTACTACTACTAGCCCTGTAAAATTAGTATTTAAAACAAGGTTATTAGGTCAAGTAAAACAAATAATTACTTTCTACTTTCTCATACCCCCCTGCATCATTTTTTGCCGCCACACTTGGTCTACTTTTTACTAGTCCACCGGGCTAGCAAAGTGTGTTATTTTACTAGCCCGCAGCTGTTTTTACTAGACAATAACCACCGGGCTAGTGCTAAGGTCGAGCCCTCAGGATGCCAAAAGCATTCAATACTAGAAAGAAAAGCACGCGGAGAGCATTGACCTCCGCCAGGCAGTTATACAGCGCCCTCTATAGGCCCATAGTCAGATACCTCAAACGGATGACAGATTTGTACGTAAAATGGTATAGAAGTCGGGGAAGCATTGACCAAGTGCTCTGCTAACAAATTCCTTACAGCAATGTTAAGATCATGTTAAAGTGATCCAGAATCCAGGATTTGATCTGGATCATCACCCAAAAAAAAATTGCCTCGAGCCAGTGAGAATACAGCCATTATATTAACTTTTTGAACAATTTTACTAACAGACAGACAAACAAACAAATGCTGGCATAAACCTCTTTGTCCAGCAGTGTCACTTACAATTGTGACCCGGCACAGCATAATGAGGAATGACCCCCACTTTTGAGATTTGGAGATTTTCTAATGATGTGAAAGAGTATACCATTAGCTTTCTAACGATATTAAATTTATTTCCGTATGAACTTTGTTGTAAATAGTACATGGGGACTTCGCTCGTTCATCTAGCACCAGACACAATATAGCAGCACCAGTCTAACTCTCGAAATCGGCCATTCAAAAAGGCAGGAACTTTACACTTTTAATGAAAACAGTACACAAACACTCCCCGAAATCCTTGTTTTTTCAACATTTAGAGACGGATTTCGGAAAAATCCATTGGACATAACATCCTCCAATACATTAACTTTCCGAAAAATACCCCCCCAAAAAATATTTTAATCGATTTGAGAAGATACTTTGACTTCAGGCGTTGTTTACTGGAAAAGTGTTTTGGTGGGATATTCCTCATGTCGCTGTGCCGGGTCACAATTGGTTACCCATTGTAAGTCGAGTCAGAATGCAACATAAGGCTTTGTGAAATCCACCCCTGAGCTGTCAGGTCCCCCCAAAATGATTTAAGTTTGTAACAATGTAGGCAACAGCTCTCAATCTCAAACCACAACAAAATGGGGAAACTCAAGCATTAAGAGGCTGAGGGCCTGGGAAACTTGGTCTTTAAATTGTAGGATATTTCTTTAAGAAATATCCTACAAAGGGAAAAGGCTCCGACTTTGAGAAAGGACAGGTCCTGATAACACCAAAACTGTCATGCCCTGTTATTTCAAAATATGCCCACCACTAAATAAATATCACATTGGGATTCGCGCATATGACAAGAACATCAAACTCCATCTCCTAAAAGGCTGTGAAATTTGTACCCTTTATCTATCCAGGTTGGTTGGAAATGGGTGAACTACACCAATCACAAAGCAAACTAATTAATCAATCAATGACTAATTAATCAACAATGACTGGTAATTTCCTCTATTTGTTTGACTCACAATTATGACGACGAAATAGATAAGACAGTCACGTTTGCTGCGTGTAAATAAATTTTGAAAGTAAGGGTGTTGAATTCAAAAAGAAAAAAAAGTTGGATGTTATTTCAGAATGTCCATTCCATTCACTTGGGTTTGTTTCAAAAAAAAATATTTACTTTGCAGATTTTTATCATTACATCAGACACTCGGTTAAACACAGAGTGACTGGGCTGCACGTAGCACACTGGGCACCCACTGATCACTCCCTGGAGGAGTGCTCACAGCTGGCATGCCATTGGCCGGCCACCTCATGAATATGCAGTGGGTTCATTATGAGGCAGTCCCGCCCACTGCCAGCCCAACAATGGCTTGAGTGGGAAAGATGTCACCCACCATTTGCACTAGCATGAGTCATTTTGCTGTGGAATATTTGGATCAGTTATTTAAGGAGGAAGGGAAGGCAGTCAAATACTACCCTCCTTAGTAAATCAAACAAGGTTATGGTAATTTTACTAAATAATTTGGGGTTTTTAGGGTAGGGTTAGGGTTAATGCTTGATCCTTGTGTTTCTGATATTCCCCAGAAATTGTACACGAGCCCATTCCTCACACAAACAGACTGATCTGCAAAGTACTTGGCAGTGAAAATGGAACTACAGTTCAGGCCAAACCCCCATTGCACTCCGTCAGACTTAAGGCATTGATCTTTGGACCGCTGGGCTGGAACCGTTCACATCAGCGATGCAATGCTGACTGTATGTTTCCAGCAACCACGCTTAAATACTGACAGTGCACATTCCAGCGACTAGTGCAAGCTCTGTAAGATAAGCCTGAAGTAACAACCCTCAAAATTGTGTTTCCCCAAACCCATAGCTGTGGCAGGCAATAATTCACAAGATTGTTTATACTCCACTCTTCCAATTACAAAAAAAAGGGGGCCACTGAGAATCTCTGATGAAACAAAGGTCAAGATCTTGCAGTCAAAAAGTGTACTATACTACTATTGCCCATTGACGTATACATACGTGAACAAATGTCAAGTGTTACCACACTAAATGATATTAATATTATTATGGCTGCCTCTGAAGGCTACTGAACTGTATGAAAATTCAGGCTCTTGAATGCAACCAATTCTATGAGAGTATTGTTTTAGATTGCATTCATCAGAAATTAATTATTTTTTTTAATATCACAACTTGTAAGAGATTAACTGACTTCTCCCTGACTGGCCTCAGCCATTGTATGCTAATTTCATGCAAGTCCATATCTGCACGTACACAGGGTCACGAGATACAGGGTGACTTTTTAAAAGAAAGTAACCAACCCTGAACTTCATGTTTAACAAAAAAAGGGTGGATAGGAACTAGGAAACAAAAGAACAAAATAACTTGTTACTTCTTCATTACAATAACATCTAGTTGCCTACTTGGTATTTCACTCGACAGCATTTGGGATAGAAAACTTTGTTTCAAAATGCTTTCCTGCACCACTTGAACTGAATGAAACCACAACCACATGCTACTCCTATCCTATGGTGAGTAGAACATGAATGGTTGAAGTTGAACCATGGTTAAACCATGGTTGAACCGTGGTTGAACATAAATGTACACAGTACAGTGTACATTGTACATGCACAAGGTGGACTGCATGACACAGAACTGAGGAAGTAAACAATTACATCCCAATCATCCCTTAGAGGTAGGGTACACTCACACGTGTACATAAAACAAATGAAATTTGAAGGTTTTCATGGAGAGAATAGCAGGAGGAATAGGTTTTGCGACACCATGCAAAGTTCTCTTTTGTGAGTATGTGTGGTTCTGAAAAGAACCGGAGGAAGAACTCGACATTTTGAACAGGAGACAGAGTACCTGAAGACAAACAGAGCATACTGTTGGAAATGTCGAGTTCCTCCGGTTCTTTTCAGAACCACACACTCTCACAAAAGAGAACTTTTCATGGTGTCACTGCAACCCTATTACTCTTACTTTAAACAATGCGTAATTTTCGGCTCAATCCCTCAAACATGTCATGATTAAGAAACTCAATGCAATGCTTTTCAGACATAGAGGGCGGTGTCTGTAAAAGGAACTCTGTATTCCAACCATTGTTTAGTTCCATAGAGCGATCGTTGAAAAACAAAATTACACAGAATGTCTGATAAAATAGTAGACTGATTACTGATACAATTAGAAACTTCCTGATGAGTAAGTAATTTCTCAAATTTGGAATGTCCGGAAAAAAGGGACACTTTACAAATGGTGTAGCTCCTCCCTTTAAAACAGACTCCCTTTCACAGAAAACTACTGGCACATTGACAAGTCACGCACTTCTGTGGCTCACTGTTCCCGCTACCCATCGGAGCGAAAAGAAAAAAACCCATCATGGTCGAAATTGAAAGCTAACTTATCGAACCACATTTTGCCTGAGACTGGATTGTGGTGACCTTAACATCCGAAGTAAGAGGGATTTAGTGAACTCCCTAATAGAGAAATGCGTACTATGAGCACCATATGCTCGGCGGTGATAGTGATCCATTCCTTAAACAGGATGCTAAGTATAGTTGTCCATTCCACGCCTGCAAATCCTTCCCATTTCCTGGCCAGACTGGGAGTGGGAGTAGTAGTACTACTACTACTACACTAGTACTAGTAGTAGTCCTATGAATCACAGCATTGGTCCATTATGTTCCATCTGGGGTCACAGACTAAGGTCAGGGCTAGACAATACTAGCCACACTATAACTGTGCCCCCCCCCCCCCTCAGTCATACTCCTTTGGAATGTTTCTTTTGATATTTCGTTGAAGTAAATACAAAAAAAAAACTCTTGCAAACTGCTCCCTTACTAAAAATGACCTGCAATACATATACATTATTGACCTACATGTAAATCTCAAAAGTTAGATGGCCTGGTGTTGCGATCCTAGCTGGACATTTCTCAAAGGCAAAGTTTTGCCTTTGACTTTGAGAGAGGTTCTGCTAGGGTCGAAACGTCAGGCCCTTGAACTTTTGAGATTGATATTTCGATGTGCGACGATCTGAAAATGGAGTAGTGTATAAGGGCTTTTATATAGTTTATGTAGCTATGGCTAATGTTACTACCGTATATCTGTGTAGAGTGGTTACGGATAGGAGAATGCCAGACTAACAGTGATACATTTTAACAACTGTGCTCAGCTCAGCATGACAATGAAATTATAATTGGCTCAATTTCGACTTTTTTTTTCTTTTTTTTTGACACGACACACAAGTTCAAGCATTCTGGCCACGTCCTATTTTGTCAATTTTATTTATATCAAGAGTTCAGATGCCATGATCGACTACTGCTGTTGTTAGTGTTACTGTTATCATGCTTCGATGGGTTTTCTAAACCATGACAATACTGCAATAGAAATACGTAGAGATAGGTGCTTCTCAGAATAAATAAATAAAATACTATATGATTCGATTCGATCATTTATCATTGTGGTGATAACAATAGTACTACTACTAGTAAGTAGTATTAACATATTAAGTAATGGTATTTGAATGAAGTTATGTCAAATTTTAGTGGGCCTGACGCTTTGATCCTAGCACTAGCTTTCTCAAATTCAAACTCAAAGGCATTTGAGGTTTAAACTAAACTTCTGCCAGCTAGCAGTAAGCTGGAGTTCTGATAACTTGTCAAAACAAACAAAAACCAAGTTTGAGCCAACTTATCTGTAACTTATCATCAATTCCACTAACAAGTAAAACTAAAACTAGTAATGGAATGGCTAATGTAATGTCATGGGTACTACCCGGTACTAGTACTAATATTACTAATTAGTAATGGATAATTACGAGGCCAATTTTTCTTCTTAATCTTAGTCCCGAAACTAGCCCCATCACTGATCACATTCACATGAAAAGTGATTAAAATTGAAATGTCAGTAACTAACATTTTAACAAAATAACAACAACACTAACAATAACATAACATTAGTAATAACAGTTAACACTAACAGTAACACTAACACTCAACAGTTTAACAGTGACTGAGTCAGTAACATTTACAGCAACATTGAAATGAAAGCAACATTTCTAAGCCAAATTCGCTGAATGCAATCGTTGAATCTACCAAAATACTTAAATTACTCCATTACACAGGATGGGTAAAGAAAGAGTACAGACTTGAAGTTGTACCCAGTGTCAGTACTACTACTACTACTACTTTACTAGTTCCAATGACTTCCAAACAGTTCGTGTACAAACAACCCTCCGAAGATGCTACGTTAGTACGTACTAAGGTTACGGTAAAACAATGCAGGCGAAAAAGTACCATATTTTGCAACAATGAACGTGAACCATAATATCTTTCTTACCATCGGAAATTTGGAAGGAGGGGTGGAGGGCGGCGAGGGAGGGAGGGTAGACATCCCCGTTCGCAGGTTTGCGAGCATTCAGGCGACTCTAGACCCCAAGTCGAGCGGGTTTCGGCGCAAAATCGTCTGCCATCTATTACCAGACATCGGCGTAATTTTATTTCTGCTGATCACGAAGGGAGGGTGCGCCATACGGTCCTAATGAAAACAACAACATGCAGCCATGTGGAGTTCGGGCAGAGGCGGGTCGTGGGATGGACCAATCAGCGTCGGGCAACGTGGGGGCTTGACCAATGGTCTTGCTCCTGTCATGCAGGCGCTGCATGTCTCAAGAATGGAGGGGAAAGCACGCGGTGCGTGCATGTGTTGAATCTATTTTTGACAACTCACGTGCATGCACGCTGTACGTGCGTAGCTAGCTCCATGTACTGTACATGTGTACACGCGCCATGCGGTGCGTGTGTGTACAATGTTCATACATGTGTACATGTACTGTACATGTATTTTATGTACATGTACATGTACTACATTGTGTACATGTACATGTACACTGTACTATACAGTACATGTACAGTGCACATGTACACTGTACATCATGCGCATGTGCCCTTGCATAAGTACTGTACATGTTGTACGTGTACAGTCATGTTATTCATGTACAGTACTATAGTCAGAGTTTTATGACAATGTAAACACAACCTGTACGTCTTAAAATTAAAAAAAATTAAAAATGGGCCCGACTTTTCGATCCTAGCAGGCACTGCAGTACAACCTGTACGTACGTACAACCATGGAGGAATAAGTAGAGATTCCTCCATGGTACAACTACATGCACATAATACAAGTACATGTACATGTATGTACATGTATAATGTACGTGTACATGTACACTGTACATGTATGTGTTGTACACCTGTACATGTGTACTGTACAGTACATGTAAAAATAATTATGTACACATGTATTAATAATTATTGTACACATGTACCTGTAGGCTGTACAGTATCGTGCATTGCATCAGGGACAGCATAATACTCAATTACTCATGAATTTGGATCTTCTCGATCATTCGCAGGAGATTGCGAAAAAATGTCAATCAGTGGTTTACAGTGACGCATGCGTCATTCCTGCACGTCTTCTTTGAATAATTATAATTTAAAGTGATATACAAAAATGGTGCAAACGGCTGTGCTTTACTGACTAAAATTACCCAAATGAAAATCTCAAAAATTATAGTGGGCCTGAGTGACGTTTCGATCCAGGCTATAGCAGTACCTTTCTCAAGATTATTACTCCTCGAATGCACCTGATGGGAATAAAATTTAGAAAGGCGAATGATATTTGGCAATGGTTTCATCATTCAGTGTTCTCTTAGTCGGATGTCGGATCGATACAATTACATGTACAAAGGTCAAATTGTTACACACATATTCAATCAATCGATCGATCAATCGATCAATCAATCATAATTATTTCCACATAGAAAATGAAATACACTCTCTGGGGGAATGTAAATAAATGATGATAATGTGGTTGGGGATCACTAAAAAAGCGAAGCTTGTAGAGTATAGTGATCCCATGTACATACCATTGTCAGAATGATGGTCTGCAGAACATTCACAATTTATTTCGCTCTAAATAAAATGATATTACGTACATATTGTGTGAATCAATTATAGATCTTAAAATTTAATTAGTGGGCCTGACGTTTCGATCCTAGCAGGACCTTTCTCAAAGGCAGATCAAGTGACAAGGACAAAAAGCTGTCCTATTGTCACTCCGTCTGCCTTTGAGAAAGGTCCTGCTAGGATCGAAACGTCAGGCCGACTAAATTTTAAGATTTACATTTTGGTAATTTTAGGCAGGGCGGTTGCAAAATGTACATGTATACATGTACATATCACGTGCAGATACATGGTTTCCTTCAAGGTAACGCATGACAGCATGTGATGGACACAGCTTGCATGACAGCTTGCATGACATAGCTTGCGTAAGTTAGTTATGTAATGTTCTTTGCCGCGGTTTCGCCACGAGGTGGCGCTGTTCATGTCAGACGTGCCGTCGAGCAAGCGTGCTTCAAGCGCGCTGTGCACGCTGCTTGATTCGAAACTGCGAGCTAGACACTCTTTTTCAGCGAGCATGAACTTGATTAATTGTGTGGTTTTTAAGGGGGAAAAAGGGCAAAGAAAACTTTGACTGGACCGGGACTTGAACACGAGACCTCTGGTTTGCGTCCCAGCGCTCTCCCAATATTGAAGTCCAGCCCTTAAAAATAACGACGGCCCTCCCAAAATAACCAACTATAATGATCCACGCCGACTCCGTGACAAAATCCCGAATAAAATATTGATTTTATTTATTCATTCATGTATTTATTTCATTTTCCGGGACATACACTATAATTATGGTCACAGCACTTCACGCTCAAATAATAATTGTGATAATGATGAAGGGGGGGTGTTCAAACTGAAGATTAACGAAAACACAAACAACATATTATAACTCCCGTAGGATTGCCCAAAAGAAGCTCGTTTCTGTCAGGGGCTCCCAAAACTAATGACAAAACATTAAACCCACATGGTGTTGTAGGCCCATAAATATAATGTTAAAATTAAAAACACAATAAATGATCGAAGCATTGAATGATTAGACAGAATTGGCCAAATATTTTTGCAATTATGAATGTAAAGTATATGAATAATAAAAACGACATCAGATATTATTGTAGGTAGGCCTATGGCGATCGGGGATCCTATAGACAGCACACACCTGACCAAACAATTAAACTCAATTTTGATTTTATAATCATTCATATTAATTTGTATGAATTATTTTAAAAATAAAATGAGCTGGAGCAAAAAATTACTTCCATGGTTACGTAACCCATAAAGCAGCATTCGATGATGAAAACAAAACTATAGCTTTTCCGCTTCGCTGAAGCGGCGGAAAAACTAAAAAAAATAAATCGTCATTTTGTGCGCATGAAATGAATTAGACTGCGACTAGAGAGTCGATCGAACTCTCCTCAGTTCGAATTCGCTGGGACAGACTCGACTTAGACCATTGAGGATTCCTCCATGCTTAGACCGACCGCAGTTTTGTTTATTGTGCTTTGCAAAATGAATATTATTGAATATTAATAATAATGAATATTGATAAATATGATTGCTTTTTCCGACTATTCTATCTTAGACAGGGGCCTAATGTAACTTGTAGTTGTAAGAGCAAGCGGTTACCTGGTGGCTCCGTGCGTGCATGATAGGCAGCCAACATTACGCGTACGGTACACTTGTGTATAGGTCGTTCAAGTGATGCTTCCTTGGACATGTTCATGTACATTGTACACGTACATGTACATGTACATGTACATGTAAAACGACGATAACATCTTGGATATTTTGATAGCAACCCAGACGGTAGCAGCCAATGGCATCCACGCCACGCCTGCCGCACCCAGTCCCCGGACGGGACTACAGCGAGGTATAGGCGCTAGGCCAGGTATGGGCAGATGGCACAGGCAACACAAAATCGCGGATCAATTTTCCTTTCCTTGATAAGCCTTCCGCTTAATCGTTCTTTCAATGTCGATAAGAATATGTAATCATTTCTTTAAGATTGTTTCGTAGCTGTAACTATGTCGAGTGTTTCATCTCATCTGTGCATGCAACACTGTGTGCCTTGTGGAACTTTTTTTTTTTTTTTACAGAGGAGCAACGTGGACAAACTGTTGGACCCTCCGCACGGCGTATGAATCTGCGTTTTTTGTAGCGCATGCGCATCAGTGCGCAAACCGTACAGCTACCTTTCGTGGAATGCAATCGCCGAGCCGCGGATCGCAAGCAGATTTCATGTTTCTCACCCCTTAGTGGCACCTAAAACCGCCAAAATTCCTCGTCGGCGGAACCAACCCTTGTGTCCCTCGGAACCCTCAGTATTGGTAAGTCCATGCGATGTCATTTTGCGTGAAAAAACAACCCCGAAATGTGCGGCGGCGGGGTCACCCACGTTTTTTTGACTCCCGCCACTCGCGGCCACGTGAAACCGTCGCCATGCGCTAACACACAACGGAGCCATTTTTGGCCGGACTTCGATATCGTCGGAAATATGTGAAGAATTTCCACTCGAATATCTCCCCCCCTCAAATCTCTTGAAGAATGCCGGCCGTTTCCACGTGTTCCGAAGAAGGCCCCGGGCGTGGCTACGAAGAAAACGGCCGACTGGGGCGACGAAAAATGGTGGGATTTTGTGTCGTGTCGGGCTTTCAATCTAACGGTGAATGGGCGTGTAAGGTGAACCTCATTTGCATATAAATATGTTTTCAGGCACTACCTAAGTTACTGTCCTAAGCACTGCTTGCGCCACGCTGTGCAACAATGCTATTCATCTTTTTTCACTGAAATTAACCATTCTGAATGAAAACAACAATGGAAATGGTAATTGTTCATAGACATTGTCAATATAATTTATGTAAACATTTACTATTTTATTTATGGCCTTAATTTAATTACATTTGCATAACTCTGATCAGAAATCTGATCTGACAAACTCAACTTGCGAAGACAGAAGAGTGAAGCAAATTTAGCCAGACTTGGGTTTGATGTTTGATATTTGATAGTACTTGCAAAGTTATATTATTTCTAGTACTTATTGGGATACAACCATATGTGGCCTTTCAACACCATGGGGAAGAAACTTATTTATAAAAATAAAAAATATATGAACAATTCTGATAATCATAAAAAAAGTCACAAAAAAACCCCTAACAATTAACACCTGTATTTTGATGGTTCAGATCACGGGTTGATTTTGGTTGGGTTTTCCGTGCAATTGCCACATTTGAATTGTTGGTGTACCGCATTTGAGTGAGAATGCCTCAGCTAAGCATTTCTCCTCTTTCACAGTTTCAGTCGTTCAAAGTCCTCCCCAAACAGCCCGAGGCTGAGGTACCATTCGCAAAGTGGTCAGATTTTGGATGGTTTAAATTCAAGCGTGGAAATAAAAAAAAAAACTGAGAAAGTTTTGCTCTTGTGTTTACCCATGCAGGATCTGAAAGTCACAATTTTTTCTTTTCCGATTGTTTTGTCCCAACAGGGGGGTTGCAACACCAAATTTTGGAGCGTCGAACCACAAGGCGCTGAGAACAGGGAGCAGTTGGACTTCAACTTGGAGCCGGAGTGGGATCCCAGCTGATATTTGCTGGGCACCCTTAGGTTTCACTTCTCAGTGTAAGTAGTCTCGGGGCACGGCAGGCCCAGATTTTATAAAACAGGGATGTAAAACATTTCCAGATTTTCGGAAATGGCATGATTTTTATTTTTGATATCCGGAAATGGTAATTTTTTTGTGTTGCTTTCTTTTATAATAACAAACTGGTATCTCAAACTGCTCTATTTTATTTGTTAAATCCCAAAAAAATGAAAGGGGCCTGCACCCCTGCTGTGATTCTTGCAATAGCATCTCTCGGTCCCGTAAGCGCTCACTCGCGGTCGCACAATGTATTGGCCTTTGGTGATTTTCAGGAAGGGACTTTGTCGGTGAAGTTAAATCCCTGTAAGAAAGTAGTCTCGTAGCACGGCAGGCCCAGATTAACAACAAAAATCCAGAGGGCTTGCGCTGGAAGATTTCATCGGGCCGCGGTGGTCACTTTTGACCAGTCGTCAAGAGGGGAGACGATGCACAGAAACCTGTCGCAACTTACGGTGGATTATCTATCGCAAGTTGAGTTATGATGCTTCACAAGGGTTTGTCAAATCCAATCTAGGGGTGGATTTCACACAGCCTTACGATGCACCGCAACTCACGATGGATACCCCATCGTGAGTTATGATACACCGTATGGTTTCTGTGCATCGAGGTTGGGGATGGGGCCCCCTCCCATGCAAAGTTTTCAAACAAAACTTTGAATGAAAATCTTTAATTGCAAAGTGAATTTGATGTTTGATTAAATGGGGCCTTGACAAGAAATTGAGTGGGAATACCTTTTTCCTCCGTTGGGAATTTTACGATTCAAAAAGCTCAAGTACTATTGGTATGTTTGTTGGTTTTTCATCATCCAAAAGTTATTTATGGTTTACCTTGACATGAAATTGAGTGGGAATACCTTTTTCCTCTGTTGGGAATTTTACGATTCAAAAAGCTCTACTATTGGTATGTTTCTTGGTTATTTATGGTTTTTATAGCGATGGTTTGAGCCCAAAATTGAGAGTGCACTTGACCACTATCACGTGAAATGGATCTCAATCGGTCAGATAAATCTCAGAATTTCCAGCCTGAATTTCCGGCATTTGCATGCTCAATGCTGTATGACAGTCGTTACCTTGTTATTCTAATCTGCAAAGCAGCCCCTGCAGGTGTTCAGTAGTTCTCCGTTCCATAAAATATATAGATCTCTGTAAACCCCCGGAACAAAATCAGGTACCCTGCTATTGCTTTCATGGTCATCATTTAAATAATGGAGCAGACTGGTTTTAATAGCAGTTTAACTATTGTTGGCCGAGCTTTTTTGACCTCCAATTGCGTCTGTAGATCTTGCAATATTTTAGTGAAGCCCGTAATGCATTACACATATCATGTTTTAATTTGTGAAACAGAAAATTATCTTTAACCCACCTCTCTTTACCATTTTTCTAATTGGTTTTCGCATATCTTTCAATGCTGTAAAACTCCTATTACCTCCTGTCACCTTGAACACATCCTAAAACTGAGATTGTTTTTCATATGTCTTCCCCATTTTTTTTCTTTTCAGTATTACAAAGAAATGATTTTGCAGTGAATAAGACCACTTTTTTTTTTGGGGGGGGGGGGTTGTCTTTGCCATTTTTCAAGTTATTTAAAAAAAAAAGGCAAAGAAAAGTTTTCAATTTGTACAATTTCTTCAAAAGTTCCAAGTCAGTTTTTCACTGATTTGTTTGCCTATTTTTGTTTTAAACGAACGATGAACAAAATGTTTTGCAGTGGCGACGGGTCCGAATATGTTCAGTCTTTTTTTCATTTGTTCAGCCGTTTCTGATTTTATACAATTATACAAAAGGTCCTGCTGGGATTGAATCATCCAGAATCGGATAATCCTCGATTTAACCATAGATATTCAGCAAGCAATTAGCTCTTGATAAGATTTTAATCTTCGAAAAAAAGACAAACTGAAGGTTGTCAGCAGGCCAATCTGAATTCAGTGCAGAAGGTTAACAGACTTTTCGGACAGACGTCATGAAGCGGTACGGAAATCAATTTTCGTGCACATAATGTGCACGTGATAGGAATTAAGTGCACTGCCATATGGCGTCTGTTTTCGTATCCATTGCATTTTTAAGGCCTTGGAACTGTTTTTATTCCCTTCATAGTTTTACAACATCCTGCAAATATTTCAAAATACAAGTTATCCATAATTTATTACTTTTTAGTAATAAAAAAAAGCCACATGGATTGTTAACTTTTATTTGTGATCCATCTTATATTTTCCCATCTAAAAATGGTACCGAATTTTGACCCTGTTCCAGACATCAGCATTCCCGGAGTGTCTTGCTCTGAGCCTCTGACTGACAAAAATTTGAAGCAATGTGTGGCAGGGCTAACTACACAGTTCTTTGCCTTTGAGAAAGGTCGTGCTAGGATAAAAAACATCAGGCCCTCTAACTTTTGTGATTTGTGACAGAGCCTGACAGTCGTTTTTTCTCGTTCTCTCCGCAGCCTTTTACGCATTTCCTAAGACTCAACCCACCGCCTACCCCAAGCCCTGGGGCGTGTTTCCGTCTGTAAGCAAAAAAACAACCAAACCCAGTGCAATGGAGCAGTTTGTGGACCACGACATTCAGACTGCAGTGTACAGCCGTGGCACTCACATTCAAGACATTGTCAGCGATAAAGTTTCCAGTTGCAAGGACAGAGAGGTAAGTCTCGTCTCGGCACACTGTCCTGGCTCTTCTGTTTACTGAAGGACTTCTCTGTTTACTGAAGGACCCAGATTTTCGCCTTTCTATAAGGTTGTGGTAACAGTGCCCGAATTTCACGAAAAAATACACTAGACAACTGGTCAAGTAACTGAAGAATCTTACTGGACCTGAACAGTTTTTACAATATATGAATGACTGAATGTCAATTTTATGATTGTGATGATGATGATCCAGGCTAAGATTTTTGCGTTTTCCTACACCAGGGAACCGAAACTCGACAACACGATGAAATTTAAGCTGGCCTAGCACCAGAAACAGCCTCGTATTGCACGCGATGGAAATGTCTCGCTGGTATTCGGCAATTTGATGAGTGTACCTTGCACGAGTAGTATCGGGAAAAAAAACTGGGAAGTCAAACACCAACTTGCCCCAATTGTAACTGCAACTGTATGTTCAATGGGTGATTCGGTATCATTTGACAGGATGGCACTTTTTCATTTTGAAAAGTTGGTATCTCTGAGTATGCAAGTTGTGTGTGTATCACTCATGGAGTTTTGGTGCTCAAGTTCTAGAAGCCACCACATTGATTTGTTTCAGTGCAATAGAATTAATGAAATCGCCGTTGTTTTCTCTCGGAATTGTCTACAGGATCCCGATGACCCCTTCTTCATCGGAGACCTAGGGGATATTGTTGCCAAGCATAAGAAGTGGCTCAGTTCTCTTCCACGAGTTGAGCCGTTTTATGGTGAGCCCGAGATTTCATCCTCTTTTTTTTCTTTTTCCCCTTACCTTTCTGTGGATCTCAAATTGGATTGAGAGTAAGTCACTACCCTGTTTTTGTGCATAAAGAAACATAGCATCGTGCAAGTAAAATGTCCCAAACAGCCCTCTTCACGTGCTGGGGTAAAAAGGGGTAGAATTTGGTAGGAAGCAGACGAATAACATTGATAAGCTCAAGAGAGACATGACAGAGTTGAAGAGCTGAGGACTGCCGTGCTGGACAGATTAGTGTGGAGGGAATGCACTCATGACGCCCGAGTTGGCATCAGCTAACTGTCTATACTTTTGACAGATTCTGATCCCTGAGATGGCGTGGTTCGAAGACAAAAACCTGAAGGGGCCATCCAAAGTGTAGATAGGCTGCCTCACAGTTTAAACAGGGGAAATTCTACTACTTACAGACACAGTAGTTATTGCTTAAAAAAAAAACCCACAACATTTTAAGAACTGATATGCATTGAAGAGTGCTCAATGTGACTCTTTTTATTCTTCAATTCAACAGCTGTGAAATGTAACCCTGATCGTAATGTTGTCAAACTTCTGGCTGGTTTGAACACCAGCTTTGATTGTGCGAGCAAGGTAAGACTGCCCTATATTGAGGTGCTTCAGTTCAGGAAAATTGTAAGGAAAATAGGAAAGAAATTTGTCTGGACCAAAAATTGAACCGGAGACATGTGGCTTCGTGTCCTAGGTATGTTAAGCCAGCAGACTAGGGTTCAAATTCTGGTCTTCACTGCCATGAAGAAACACACAGTAAAGTACAAGCTAAGGTTGCCATCCCCATGTAGCGCCATAGCCGCCAACCATTCCTATTTTGGAGGAATCCTTCTTTTTGGGGGTAAAAAGTTATCACTTTTTACAAGCTCTTGACAACAGTTACCGATTTTTGGCTTGGAAATACACGTATTCCTATGCTGTTTTCTCTGATTCCTCTTTAGCAGAAATGTTCCTGGTTTCCTTTAAGATAGGTTGGCAGCCCTTGCCGGCTATAAGTCAGAACCCCCTCTTAGACACCCCCCCCCCTCTGAGTCTGAGCTCCAAAGGGCGGATTGACGAGTGTTTTGCTTTGAATCGTCCGTCCCTCTTTCCCCAGAGCGAGATCGAGAAGGTGCTGGCTCTGGGCGTGGCCCCTTCCCGCATCATCTTTGCCAACCCTTGCAAGCAGCGCTCGCACCTCAAGTACGCTGCCAAGGAGGGCGTGGACCTCATGACCTTCGACAACGAGGAGGAGCTGCGCAAGATCCAGAGGGTGTTCCCTGCTGCCCGGTAAGAGCGGACATTTATCTCACGCAAATTGTTCAGTAATATGCAAACTGCTTATTGACTAAAATGATCAAAATGCAAATTGTGGAAGGTTTGCGGTGACACCATGTGGCACTTCTCTTTCGGGAAGGGGTGTGTGTCTCTGAAAAGAGCCGGTAACTCAATATTTCGGGAAGTGTCAGTCTGCTGATGACGTGTGCCAGTCTCCTGATGACGGACAGAGTACACACTGCCCGAAACGTTGAGTTGCCGGCTCTTTTCAGAGCCACACTTCTTCTCAGAAGAGAAGCGCTACATGGTGTCACCGCAAACCTTCCTCTGAGTATTTCCACCCTGCAAACCTTTCAAGTCTTTACGAAAATGCGAATATCAGAAATGAAGTCTAATATCAAATGAAAGTCTGTTTGTTAACTTTTGCATCTTTCCCCGTCCCCGCCCCAGGTTGGTCTTGCGCATCCTGACCGATGACTCCTCCGCTCAGTGTCAACTTGGGTTGAAGTACGGCTGCCACCCGAAGCACGCCCCCTACCTGCTGCAGGTGGCCAAGAGCCTGGAGCTAGACGTCGTCGGGGTCAGGTGAGTCCCAGTCTCCCCCAAAAAATAGTCGAACAGTTGGGATTAGCACTATCACTGCTGCATTTGTAATGCTGCTATCCTTGCACAGCAACAGCGGAAACCAACCAAAAAATTATTCCACTGTAGTTTCACTGTGCACAGTGTAAATATTTCAATGCTTGAACCAGAGGGCAGCAAAGCACTGCACTATTCACTCGCGGGCATAGCACAGTGCTATGGACAATATTCCGGTAATTCTCGGGCTTACCCATGAAATTAATCAATAACTGCACTGTGTGTGGCGAGTCAAACCTGACACAATCGGACGTCTGTGTGGCTTTTGTCACGCTGCATATAGGTTTGTGGTAGGCTGAAAAGAGTCTTTGTTAAAAGAACTTGGACAATAGGTGTGCCCTTAATAGGAGCTGATGCATAGCAGCACCATTAGCACTCCCAAGTAGGGGTTACTGGCACACATTTGCATTAGCACAGAAAGCCTTTTCTGAATACAAATTTCCTTAGCATGCAAGATAAATGCAAGAAGCATCCAGTGAAATGTGTGGTGTGTATGCCTGTGTAAGGTTCTTATTGCACCAATTGCTGATTTGTCCAGTGGGAATCAGGAGCCTTTGGTTTAAATTTTGTACACAAATGCTCTTTAAAAACTTATGGATAGCGCTGAAAGATTAACTAATTTTGAAGTTAATACAAGGAAACTGTTGCAAACTGCTCACTGACTAAAATGACCTGCCATTCACCAGTAACACTTAACCGATACGATGAATGTTGTGACCCATTGGCAATGAGGAGATACACTTGCCCTCTCTGAGTCCCCATGACTGAACGAAGTTATACTGTACTCAATATCTGAGCCATGGGTCACATTCTGTCCGCACCAAGTCTTACCCGAACCCGTGTAGTATGCTAGTGGGGCCGATGAATCGATTTGCAGTTACATGATTAGAGGATCCTCAGATCAGACTTTGCAGCACACTTTTGCAAGTGTGACGAGCACAATTTTATTTGATTGCCTGCTTGAAAATCACTCACAGAAACAGACAGGCCCTCCTAATTTCTGTTATTCGCTTTTTGGTAATTTTAGTCAGTTAGCAGTGTGCAGCATTTTTGCCAAGATTACTGTAGAAACTGTTTGAATAGACTGATTGCGCGACCAATATTTACATGCCATCACGTGACTTAAAGCCCCTGCACAACATTGGTCAGATCAAAAAACAGAAATGTTCACAGATTTACATGAAACTATACAGCTTGAAGATGGTTATAGTAGAAACCTTGCACTGAAATATTTGAGACGTAAAAGTACCCGCTATAAGTCAGGTGTAAATGAGTGGTCGCGCAATTGGTCTATTACAGTTCTGATGCTGGTATTTATGATAGGCGCATAGAAATTAACCTGTTTTTTTCTCTTATTGAAAAACAAACAAAAACAGTTTCCACGTGGGGAGTGGATGTCGCAACTCGAAGACCTTCGCGGACGCCATCCTGTCGGCCCGTACCATCTTTGACCACGGAGAGCGCTTGGGCGTGCGCATGAGCCTGCTGGACATCGGAGGAGGTTTCCCCGGCCAGGCATCGGCCCCCATTCCCTTTGAGGAGGTAAGGACAGAGAGGGGTGAGGAGGAGGATGAGGAGGATCGAGGGGCATGGGAGACTGTGAACGATTGACCGATCTCACAACCACTGTTTACATGCCCTCACGTGACTTATAGTGAGTTTGTTTTGCATCTCATTTGGCACAGAGCAACAATAGAAAATTTACAAAGAATGTGGACGATATGATAGTCTTCTTCGCTCGTTTCCACTCCTGTTCTGCACCAAATGAGATGCAAGAATATCCACTATAAGTCACATGATGTTATGTAAACAGTGGTATTGTGTTCCGATAACCCTCAAGCTCTTAACGGGACTATCTGTGATTGGTCTCTGGGAAAATGAGTCACTTTGCGATAGAATCATGATCAGGGATCTATACCACTGTAACCCGTGGTTCGTCACCATACAAATACAAATCTATAACCCATACCAGTCCACTGGGTCGGGGTTACACCACCAAACAATTTCATTTTGCTTGAACGAAGTTTTATTTCTTCTGACAAAAGTTTTATTTATCAAAAATTAGGAGGATCTGACATTTTTATTCTAGCAGGACCTTTTCTGAAAGGCAGATACTGTTAGGATCGAAACGTCAGGCCCTCCTGATTTGTGACATTTGCTTTTTTGGTTGTGCAATTTTTCGTTTTACATGTTACAAATGCTTTAACCCTCAGTCTTCCCCTTGTTTCCCCCCGACAGTTTGCTCACGTCATCAACGAGGCGCTGAACGAGCACTTCCCGGCCAGCGGCGGGGTGCGCATCATCGCCGAGCCTGGCCGCTTCTACGTGGCCTCGGCCTTCACCCTCTGCGTCAACGTCACCGCCAAGCGCATGGTGGCCCGCGACATCCCCACCTTCTCCGTGCCAGAGGCCAAAGGTGAGTCCCGTCCCACCCCCCGTACCACCTCACCGGTAAGATGCAACCGATGCGATGAATGCCGTGACCCATTGGCAATGAGGAGATACACTTGCCCTCTCTGAGTCCCCATGACTGAACGAAGTTATTCTGTACTCAATATCTGAGCCATTGGTCACATTCTGTCCGAACCAAGTCTTACCCGAACCCGTGTAGTATGCAAGTGCGGCCGGTGAATCGATTTGCAGTAACATAAGATTAGAGGATCCTCGGATCAGACTTTGCAGCACACTGTTGTAGTTCCAATCCATTTTTTGGGGAGAGCTGTCTTCTTTCTGCTTCTGTCTGCTCCAATTCAAGCTATCAGGCTCTCAATATTTTTTTTGTGTGAATTTCATGGAAACGCCGATTTCTCACGATTCGGTTTTTGCTCCGTAGATCTCGTGGCGAACACTGTCGCTCCCAGCAAGTGCGAGGAGCCCGCCTTCATGTACTACGTCAACGACGGTGTGTACGGCTCCTTCAACTGCCTGCTGTACGATCACGCCACAGTGGAGCCCATCCTTCTGCAGGTATGAAACGACGCTCGGGCAGAAGAACCAACAACCCCTTTCCTCCGGAAAACTAAAGTTTATGAAAAAAATTGCCGCCGTGGACATGCGTTGCCGGATTGGCGACTGGTCTGACTTTAACCCGGGCAGAGATAGTCATACAAATAAAATGAAAAACTGACTGGGAACTTTTGAACAAATTGAAAAAAAAAAACATGGCAAAGAAAACATTGACCAGACCAGGGTTTGAGACCTCTGGTTTTGCGTACCAGTGCTTTTACCATCTGAGCTATTCAGCCCTTAGATGGTGGCCTTCCCTAATAGTCAACTAGTCCCCTTTTTTCAAAAAGGGCAAAGAAAACTTCGACTGGACCCGGGTTTGAACCCGAGACCTCTGGTTTAGCGTACCAGCACTCTTACGATCTGAGCTATCCAGCCCTTAGATGGTAGTCTTCCCAAATAGTCAACTAGTCTTTGCTGGGGTGGGGGGCGCCAGTCAGAAAAGCCTGTCCGAGATAGTTGACCATTTTGTTCTCCCCATTTTCAGGAGCGAGACAAGAACGTCTTGAAGTATGCTACCAGCATCTGGGGTCCATCGTGTGACGGCTTGGACCGTATCATCGAGCACTGCCTGATGTCAGAGTTGGAAGTCGGAGAGTGGATCTACTTCAGAGGTAAGCAGGATTGAACCGCTCCAATGAAAATATGTATGGCTAGCTGTTACAGGAACCAAGTTAAAAGAATGTCTTGGGCTCTGGGTTGGGCTCTGGCTTGGGCTCTGGCTTTGGGCTCTGGCTTTGGGCTTTGGGCTTTGGCTTGGGCTCTGGCTTTGGCTCTGGCTTTGGGCTCTGGCTTGGGCTCTGGCTTGGGCTCTGGCTTGGGCTCTGGCTTTGGGATCTGGCTTTGGCTCTGGCTTTGGGCTCTGGCTTAGGCTCCTGCTTGGGCTCTGGTTTGTGCTCTGGCTTGTGCTCTGGCTTGGGCTCTGGCTTGGGCTCTGGTTTGTGCTCTGGCTTGTGCTCTGGCTTGGGCTCTGGCTTGGGCTCTAGTTTTGGGCTCTGGTTTTGGGCTTTGGCTTTGGGCTCTGTCTTGGGATCTGGCTTAGGCTCCGGCTTGGACCTCTGGCTTAGGGCTCTGACATAATGAAACACCATACCATCTAGATATACATTTTGTCAAATTTCGTATCATTCAAAATGTCCTTCACTTTGATTATGTCTGCAGATATGGGTGCATACACCATGTGCGCTGGGTCAGAGTTCAATGGATTCAAACGTCCTGTCGGCTACTACGTTGTTCCAGACAACCTTGTGTAAGTCTCCCCGTAATATATTTAAGCTGTTACTGGTACACCATGTAAAGAGGTAAAAGAATCGCTTCCACACTTGTCAAACTCAACTTATCCATGAAATAACACACCTGCGTGAGTTTCGGCACAAACCGTCAACCATGTCATGATAAAAAAAACTTGAAAATGACATCAAATGCTAATTTTTTCCCCAGACATCATGGGCGGTATTTATCAAAGGAACTCGATAATTTTCTCGAAAACGGCAGGTTTTTTAGCACTAACATTTTACGGTTTGTCTGATGCATGACAAACTTCCAGATGAGTTTTTTTTCTAAATTTTTGGAATATCTGGTGAAATGAAATGGTGTACCCTCTGTTTCAAAGGGCCTAGAACCTAATAATGTGAGAGTGACCTTTAACCGTTGACCTCATCCTTACCTCTCCCCACTTGCAGGAGTCTCCTCCGACGACTCTTCCCCGAGGACCGCACTCCATGCGCCCAGCTGGCCTCCCTCAAGGACCTGGCCACTCCTCTGTCCACCTCGGCGCTGCTCAGCAAGCTGCTCTCCCTGCCCAGTACCGACAACGGTCGCCCCTACGCCCTCGCAGACAATGCGCCCGAGTTGTAGCCCCCTCCCGTTCAAGCCAGCGTCGGTCAACGTCAGTCTTCTCTTTTAAAGGCCCAGTACAACATTGGGAAGATCGGGACACATTGATGTGCACAGGTTTCCCTCTAATTGACATCGTTTGTAGATGGTCATGATAGAAACCTCATGTTGAAATCCTACGGTCTGGGATGCTGTACTTCTCTCTCTCTTCACTCAAACATCGACAAATAGTTTATTACTCACGAGTGATAAACTATTTCTTACACTAAAGAACGGTGCGTAAACCGTGACTTTTTGTTTTGCATTTGAGCTAAAACCTTTGCAGTATTGCTTTTTTTGGATGTTTTATGCTTTAACACACAGACTGTGGCAATCTTTTGCCCATTACCAATGTTGTATAGGGCCTTTGATATCGTGCAGCCGATTTCACCAATGATTTCGTGATGGGCGATGCACAGTAACCGTACGGCGTATCGCGACTAGCGATGGGTTATCCGTCGTGAGTTTGAGTTATGTCTTTGTGAGGCTTTGTGAAATCGGCCTCTGCTCGCTGCTCACTCTTACCTGCGTTGGCAAACCCTCCTTTGAGTTTGCCTACGATGTATTGACCATTTGCACTGGTGTCTTGAAGATTTTCCCACTGCCGCTTTGAGCAGGTACCACTTTCTTTGACTTTTTTGCCCAATTTACAATGGCGGGTTCAATTCTGTTAGCGATCGGTGGTGGTGTGAGGATTGGTGGAGGCCGCATCTAATTGGAGTAATGGTTTTAAAGGGAAATCATTTATAAGCGGTGGGGTTTATTTGAAGAATTACAAATGAGGCACTGCCCCTTTAATTCCAAGCTCCTCCGAGACTCTGACAAAATTATACCACAGTCAATTCTCTATACAGTATATATTTTTGTCGACTTGTTCAGGGTATGTCCGAGATAGCTGTTACTTCGATGAAAAGCTTCCTCCAGCCAAATCGTTCTCTGGTTCAGTTACCTGCAGTCGATTTCACCAAACCCATCGTAACTTACGATCAATCGTAAGACTGAGTGATGCACAGAAACCATGCGGTGTATCACAGCTTAACGATGGGTCATCCATCGTAAGTTGAGTGACGATGCATCGTAAGAAAGGCCTTGTAAAATCCACCCCTGAACTTCCAACAATATTGTGAAAAGTAGCAGAGGAAAATTCTATCTGGACTTGAACCAGAGACCTCCTGGGGACGATTTCACTAACTCTTTATGATCATCGCTGCAATCAATCCAAGCACCAAAATCGATCGGCAAGTCTGAAATATATTGCAACTTGCGGTACACTGATCACTAAGTAACGATGGATTCAGACTAAGCGATCGCTTTTGGCATTTGCGATGGTCGCAAAGCACTTGTGAAATCGGCCCCTGTTCTCATGGTACTACTGCCCATGTTAAAATTTTCTCTGCTACTTTTTCTCTAATTGACTTTCCCAGACAGTTTTCCAAAAAGTTGCTTCGTTTGAAAGTACATGGTCTTCCTGGTGCTTTGGAGGGGGAACAAAAGGGACCCAGGGTGTATTCAATAATAATTAATAATGTGCTGTCTTTAACTCAATATATTGATAAGTACAGACCAACTACAAGCGGGAAAGAAAAATCATTTGAAATAACAAGTTTACAGTAAAAGTGACCAGCTTTGAAGGACTAACTCATTAGTGAAGGGGTGTGCGAGAATTACCTGGGCATTGATCTTATGTTATTGACAGGTGTATATTAACACGTGTGCTAATATTATTATTATTAAGAGACCATATTATACACGGTGTCACTGCAAACCCTCCTAAATTGTTTCACCCACCATGCAAAGCTCAAGTCTTATTTGTACCCAAACTTTATCATCATCATCATCACCATCTCATCATCATCATCATCAGTGTTTAAGAGTCCATTTGTCCCGCTTTGTGGGGTTGGACATTTCATTTCCTTAATGGCTGCTCTTCAGACTTTTCCTGTCTGTGGGGTCCATGTGGGCGATGGCAGATGTTTTTCTTAAGGTAGGGACGTTAACACGGGAAGAGGCTTTATTAGACTGTGGTGCAGGCCTGCCTCACACTTTCAATGTGCCACCTGAGGTGTCTGTCCCTAAAACTTTCCAACCCGGTGGGTCAGAATCATTGAAACTCCTGAAAAGAACCCCAGTGATAACTCAGAACTTCAGAACCATACTTCTCCTTTGATTAAGAGACCATATTATACACGGTGTCACTGCAAAGTGCAAACCCTCCTAAATTGTTTCACCCACCATGCAAAGCTCAAGTCTTATTTGTACCCAAACTTTATCATCATCATCATCACCATCTCATCATCATCATCATCAGTGTTTAAGAGTCCATTTGTCCCGCTTTGTGGGGTTGGACATTTCATTTCCTTAATGGCTGCTCTTCAGACTTTTCCTGTCTGTGGGGTCCATGTGGGCGATGGCAGATGTTTTCGCATCTTCTACGGTTTTCCCTCCAGGTTTTTCCTGGTCTCTCACGAGGCCTTCTTCCAGGGACCGGAAATTTTAAAGCTCTCTGGAGCCAGTTATTGAGCAAGTTGTTGGTTGTCAGCTCACACTCACAAAAATGTAGGGGAAACTTGAATGGGCACAAACTGTGAAATTAAGTTAAGGCCACTATGTTGAAGGAAGGATTCTGATTAAAATCAAATTAACGCACTTGCCTATTCACACCACAGCTGTACCAAATAACTAAGAGATTGACTTAAAAAGTGAAGTACTAAATATTCACTTGATGGAAAGTGAAAAAAAAAATGTGTTCGCAGATAACATCTCGCGCATGTAAAAATGCTGCCATTATAAAAGAGGTCTTGAAAAATTCCGGGAAAGTAAGAAAATTGAACTTTGTAGGCAAACATGCTTCCGTGTTACGGTCAATGTGTTTAACATTCAAGCAATTTTATTTATGATTTTGTTTTATAAAAATGGAATATTCTCAGTTATAATAATAAGTGGGGTGTCTTGATCGTATAAGGATCTTTTCCCAAGTCAATCTGATCTTGTTTTAAGCGATAATACTACTTCATTTTACCACTTTTGTCTCACAATTTTTGTAAATTCGAAGAGAAAACTTTGACTGGACCCGGGACTTGAACCCAATACCTCTGGTTTTTGCGTACTGAGAATCACTTTGAAATCTCAAGAGTTGGTTGAATTTTTGTTTGCATCAGTCATGCTGATGTTTTTTTGGGAGTTTGTCCAAACCCAATGGTTAAGATTTGTTGCACTACCATTTCCAATGCTCTTCAGGTCAATGAAAATACTGCTAAATTACACGGGACCACCTTGAAAATGGGAGTATCTATCGTACCATTTGGGTCTTTAGGATTAGGATTTTTATCCGACCAAACGTTGATTATTTGAGTATTTTCTCTGAGAAGGATGTTATGTTATCTACGTCCACTTGGACTTTGGGTTATTGTGTTCTAATACTCAATTGAGCAAATAAAAAGGGGTGGTTTCATATTGCATAGAATTGGTGTCTTTAAGTGTTATTTGTATGAATAAGTTCATCGGAATCTAAGCTGTAATCATGACGTTTATCAATAGGCCCAAGTCCAAAGATAAAAATATATACCTAGCTATTATTAATAAGCTTGAAAAATAGTTCATTTGATACAAATTGAAAACTTCAATTCCTTTGTTTGATTTGATACAAATTGGACAGTTTTTGGTATAAAAACTTGGAAAGAAACTTCAAATATCAATCTAGTTAAATTCTTAAGGTGATATACAAAAATGTTGCAAACTGCTTACTGACTAAAATTACCAAAATGTAAATCTAAAATTTAGTGGGCCTGACGTTTCGATCCTAGCAGGACCTTTCTCTGAGAAAGGTCCTGCTAGGATCGGAAACGTCAGGCCCACTAAATTTAAGTTAAATTCTTAATACCTTTAAAAAAAATCATCTGTTAATAATTTATTTGCAACATCATAATCAAAATGGACACATTTGAAAAAAATATAATGAAATATAATATGCTGGACGAAGGGAAATTGCAATCAGTTAGACTCGTTCCCAGTCCACGATTATTGTGCAAATGGATTGTGCACAGGGGAATCACAAATTAATTGCAGGGACTCAGTTCTCGAGTCTAAAAAGTGACACTGTCCTCCAAAAATGGCCGCAGATTAATTGACTGGATTCACAGCGAGGACTTGAGGCTCGTCCTCAACTTGCGCCTCAGAATCTTCCCGCTCGGTGACTTGGGAATCTGCTCCATGAAAACCACACCTCCGCGTAGCCACTTGTGAGGTGCGGACTTTTCTGTAAGACCAATGAATATTCACGAGGTGAAATTTAAACCAATAATACTAGAAGTGATATACAAAAATGTTGCAAATTGCTTACTGACTAAAATTACCAAAATGCAAATCTTAAAATTTAGTGGGCCTGATGTTTCGATCCTAGCAGGACCTTTCTCAAAGGCAATAATACTAGGGTAGTAAACATGATGTCTGCGTCGAGGAGAATGTGATTCAATGGGGGTTTGCCCTGCTCGACGTGAAGGGTATAGGATCATAGATATAACATGATGTTTGCATGGAGGAGAATGTCATTCAATGAGGGTTTGCCACTGAATGCTCAGTGCTTTTGCCCGATGCCCGATGAAAACATTTCAGGCAGCTCGGGCAGGATTCGAACCCGCGACTCCTGCTCGGTGGTCAAGTGGTTAAGATGTCTGCACTAGCAAGCAGGAGTCGCGGGTTCAAAAGTCAAAACCCACCTGAGCTGCCTGAACACTCAGTTGTTTATCACTTGGAGCAGGGCAAACCCTCATCGAAATAATACAAGGAACCAAAACAATGTGCCTATTGCTTACTCGCTAAAAATGACCAAAATGAAAATCTCAGAAAAAGTGAAATTCCAACCTAAGAAATCACTTTAAGTGACTCGGGTCAGACTCAAGACCCGAGTCACGAGTCGTACCTGAGACGAACTGGCTGACTCGCTCGGCCGTCAGGGACTCGTTCTTTCGGACCACGAAGGCCCGAGGGAGCTCGCCGGCCGACTGGTCTGGCACCCCGATCACAGCCGCGTCCAGCACCTCAGGGTGGGTCAGCAGTAGGGCCTCCAACTCCGCCGGCGCGACCTGACCATTAACAGACCCAAGATGAAGAAAAGGCCTTCCAAATTAAACAAATGTAATAGAATCCGGAAGACTAAGCCTTTGTTTTGTTGAATAACTTACTATCAAACAAAGAAACCGACTGACTTTTCAACAATTTTGATAAATTGCAAAAATGGCGAGGAAAACTAAAAAGTCAGAGATTGCTTCGACATGTGGAAGCTGACCCCTGACCTGGAAGCCTTTGTACTTGATGAGCTCCTTCAATCGATCAACAATCCAAGCGAACCCTTCATCGTCGATGTGACCGATATCACCTGGGAACAGCCAAGAATTGAGAAAGTCAAGATTGCGGTAGAGTAACATACACAAAAATGTTGCAAACTGCTTACTGACTAAATTTACCAATATGCAAATCTTCAAAATTTAGTCGGCCTGACGTTTCGATCCTAGCGGGACCTTCCTCAAAGGCAGAGTGATCACTCTGCCTTTGAGAAAGGTCCTGCTAGGATCGAAAAATCAAGAATGTGGACAAAAATGGTAGTCTACTTTGCTCGTTTCCACTCCTGTTCTGCACCGAATGACATGCAAAAAATAAGTGGAAAGGGTGATCAAAGTCACGTGTCGTTGCTGGTGGTGACATTTCGGTTGCTAACTGCTAACCTTCATCAGGCAACTGAAGAATGCGCGCTGCGGCAAAAAATACCTACTACATGTATATAAGTGGGCATGTAAACATTGGTCGCGCAATCGGTCTATTGTGGACCCGATCGACTCACCTGTGCGGAGAAACCCGTCCTTGTCCAGGCAGCTGGCCGTGGCCTCTGGGTTGCCATGGTAACCCTTCATGATCTGCGGGCCTCGCACCCAGACCTCCCCATCCTGGTCTGCACCGAGGAGTCTCCCCGTCTCTACGTCCACAATCTGATGATGGGGAGTACGACAACGCCATTTTTTTTCCAGGCACTGCAAACCATCTAAGAACCGGGCAAGTTGTTGCGTTTGTCACTCGTCTAGTTTATTATGTAGTAAACTTTATTCCTTTGTTCGACAACTTAAATATTGTGCACTCTCTTGCTATCAATATTCAAATGTAATTGGCATTTATGTGCAAGTACTCAATCTTATGGAGCCTCTGATCTACAAGCTTAGCTTTCTTGAGACCTCAAATCCTGGTCCAGTCAGTCTTCTTTGCCATTCGTTCCCACTTCCCAGTTAGCTGTTCTTTTATTGGTTTGACTATGTTTAAGACCATGAATAATTCATCATCTCATGTTTAAATCTATGAATAATTCATAACCTTGTGCTTAAAGTCATGAATAATTCATTATTTTATGTTTAAAGTAATGTGTAATTCATTATCTTATATTTTGAGCTGTGAATGACTCATTAACTTGTAATTAAGTCATGAATGATTCATTATCTCGTAATAAAGTCATGAATAATTCATTATCTTATGTTTCTAGCAATGTGTAATTCATTAAATATTTTGAGTTATGAATGATTCATTATCTCGTAATAAAGTCATGAATAATTCATTATTTTACGTTTAAACAATGTGTAATTCATTATCTTATGTTAAAAGCAATGTGTAATTCATTTTCTTATATTTTGAGTTATGAATGATTCATTAACTCGTAATAAAGTCATGAATGATTCATTATCTCGTAATAAAGTCATGAATAATTCATTATCTGCAGACTGATTGGTTGACCAAAGGGCGACGCCTACGTACCTTGACCTCAGTGTTGGGAATGATGATGCCCACTGAGCCAAACTTGACCACGTCTGTTGGAAAGAGGAAAACGCCCAGCGTGGTCTCCGTCATGCCGTAACCTGGAATCCAAAAGGTGAAGGATTGTCCCACGCTATCATCATAATATCGTAGGGGATGTGCCTTATCAGGCCAATTTAAAAAAACAAACATGTTTAGCGTCCCCGCCCAATTCCTTTTTGGAGGCCGCCTTGTACAACAAATTTACGGCTGACATTAGCACACTGCATGAGCTCATTATCCTCTGATTAATCTCCCCACTTTTTCTGCCTTTGAGAAAGATCCTGCTAGGATCGAAACGTCAGGCCCACTAAATTTTAAGATTTGCATTTTGGTAATTTTAGTCAGTAAGCAGTTTGCAACATTTTTGTATATCACTTTAAAACAAAAACAAAAGGAAAAAAATGGCAGCCATCTTGGTAATTTTTTTTTTTTTTTCTCCAAAAAACGACTGAATACCTTGAGTCAGCATGCCCATCTTGAGTCTGTCAGCCACGGTCTGCATGATCTCTTTGCTCAGTGGCGCGGCTCCGGTCCCTATCAGCTCGACGGAGGACAGGTCGTACTCATCGACGAGGGGCGACTTGGCCAGGAACAACATCAGGGGAGGGACCATGGCCAACTTGGTCACCTGTAGGGGGGGATGGAGGGGAGGGGGAGTAGGGGGCAGGGGGTTCAAATTCTGGCCGAGAGCTCGAGCCTGGCCAAGCACGACGGCTTTTCCTCTGCCGTGAATGGCTTCGGACAAGACTGCCATTAACTGCAGACATAAACTTTGGACACAGCCAAAGTCACAGCCATTGGTATATATAACTGTGGTCACAGCTATTTCCATAGCCATCATAGTCTCAGCCTTATATCAAAAGCCATTTCCATAGCCATCATAGCCTTATATATAGCCTTATACCAAATGCCATTTCCATAGCCATAAGGCCGCATGACAATGGCCACAGACATACTAGCCATTCCAATAGTCATAGCCTTATATATATAGCTACATGTATAGGCATAGCAATTGCCACAGACAGCAATTTCCATGCATAGGGTTAGCTATAGACATAGCAATAACCATCAGACATAGCCATTCCCATAGCCATAGCCTTATAGCTATAGGCATAGCAATGTCCACAGACATAGCCATTCACATAGCCAAATTAGCTATATATAGGCATAGCAATGGTCACAGACATAGCCATTTCCATAGCCATAGTCTAGCTATAGGCATAGCAATGGTCACAGACATAGCCATTTCCATAGCCATAGCCATTGCCTTAGCTATAGCCATTTCCATATAGCCACCTAGCTATAGGCATAGCAATTACCCACAGACATAGCCATAGCCATTTGTGAAGCCAAAGCCAACAGTCATTGTCACAGCCCCTGTCTTGAATCCCAATCCAGAGGCATACAAAGCCACAGTCTGCTCTCCATGTAGCAGCACCTTACGTGTGTCTAAACATACCTTGTGCTCCTGGATGGTGCGCAGGAAGGACCGGGGCTCGAAGCGGGGCAGGGTGACCAGCTTGATGCCCCGCCGCAGGCTGGTGATGAGGCAGGCGTTCAGGCCGAAGGTGTGGTAGAAGGGCAGCAGCGCCTGCACGCACTCTCCTGCCGTCCGCGTCTGACTGCTGAAAGGCTCGCTGCAAATCAGAGGACGTGATGATCAAGACCTGCCTTCCAAAAAAAAACCCCAACAACTAACATATTGCCCCGGGTTTGCCTGCTAGTTTCCCCTCGGATGGCTACTATTGCCCTGGGGGTTACCTGGCTATTGCCCCGGGGTTGCCAACTATTGCCCTGGGGTTGCCTACTATTGCCCTGGGGTGCCTCTATTGCACTGGGGTTGCCTATTGTTGCCCTGGGGTTGCCTACTATTGCCCCGGGGTTGCCCACTGTTGTCCAAAGGTTGCGTACGTACTATTGCCCAGGGGTTGCCTACTGTTACCCGACAGGTTGCATATTACCCCGGGGTTGCCTACTATTACCCCTATAGGTTGCCTAATAATGCCCCAAAGTTGGCAACTATTACCCCTATAGGTAATTGCATCCTATTGCCCCAAGGGTGGCTAGTATTACCCTATTACTATTACCCCCACAGGTTGCCTACTATTGCCCCAAGGGAGGCTACTATTACCCCGATGGTCACCAACTATTTCCCTACCCTGCACGCAGACACATGCTGGCGACGACATTGCGGTGCGTCAGCATGACGCCCTTGGGCAGTCCCGTCGTCCCGCTGGAGTACAGCAGCAGCGCCACGTCCTCCGGGCCGACCTCTGACCTGGCCGGGCTCGTCGTCCCGTCGTTGCTCAGCAACGACTCGTACGGCTTGCAGCCGTCGCGCCCATCGCCAAAGACAAACACTTCCTGTGAGGGGTGATGAGACAAATTAAAGACGTGTCGCAGTATCATCAATGTAGCACCATCCAATCTCATGGCATCCACATCCAGGAAGGGAATGACTAATTCTCACTTCATAGTAGTAACTCTTTCATCTTCCCTGTCCCTTTCCCCTTTGAACTCCCACCTCCCTTCTGTCCCTTTGATCCTCCCCACCCCTTTGTTTGTTTTCCTTTTTATCTCCCCTCCCTTGGTGTTTACATCTGCATCCCATGCACTCACTTCCCTTTTGTCCTTTCTCTATCATCTGTGTCATCTGCTTTCCTTCCCCTGATGACTGACTGTGTATGTCCCTGTCACTTTGCCTTTGAGAAAGGTCCTGCTAGTATCGAACACGTCAGGCCCTCTAACTTTTGAGATTCGTGTATTGCAGGTCACTTTAGTCAGTGAGCAGTTTGCAACAGTTATTTGTATTAACTTCACAATCTTATTGAGTGAGAGCAAGTAGTACTGGGGAGGTTGGCTTAACACAAAAAACCCAGTCATACAAATAAATGACCGACCGAGAGCTTTTCAACAAATTGAAGAAAAAAGGGCAAAGAAAACTTTGACTGGACCGGAATTTGAACCCAAGACCTCTGGTTGTGTGCACCAGTGTTCTTACCATCTGAGCTGAGGAAGTTGAACCCGAGAGCTCTGGATTAACGTAGCAGTGCTCTAATCATCTGAGCTGTCCACCCCTTATATGGCGGCCTTCTCAAAATAGTCTGGGTTTACTTCGCTCTTTACTTCCGCCCATTACTTTGATGCTATAGATGGCCATGGGTCCCCCATGGCAACATCCCGACGTCGTTTCTAACCACTGTGGTGGGAGATGATAATGTATAGGGGCCAAGAGATTGAGCCAATATTCACCTTCAGGTCTGTCAGTCGTTGTTTGGCCTTCAAAACTTTGTCCACGAGCGGAGCAGCAGTGATCAGGTATTTGGCTCCTGAGTTGCGAAGTTGGTGAACAATCTCATCTGTCAATTTGGTTTGTTTTTTGGAGGGGTGGGTATGGGATGGGTAGAGGGCAGAAATACAAATTTTTTTAAAGAATTTTTAACGAATTTCATCTCCCTAGGTTCTTGCACAACAAAGCGCCCTAAATTAATACTATATTATTATTATTATTTTTAAAAACAAGGGTATAAAGTCACTCAGGGTTAAGAGTTGAGGAAGGAAGGAGATTGGAAGAAGGAGATTAAAAAAAGGGCAAGATCGTAGCTTGGGGAGGGGTTGGGGTGGGGGAGGGGTGGGTGTTTGAGGATGGGTACAAGGGAGTTGGGGAGGGTACAAGGGGGTTGGGGAGGGTACAAGGGGGTTGGGGAGGGTACAAGGGGGTTGGGGAGGGTACAAGGGGGTTGGGGAGGGTACAAGGGAGCTGGGGAGGGTACAATGGGGGTTGGGGAGGGTACACGGGAGTTGGGGATGGTACAAGGGGGTTGGGGAGGGTACAAGGGGGGTGGGAAGGGTACAAGGGGGTTGGGGAGGGTACAAGGGGGTTGGGGAGGGTACAAGGGGGTTGATGAGGGTACAAGGGAGTTGGGGAGGGTACAAGGGAGTTGGGGAGGGTACAAGGGGGTTGGGGATGGTACAAGGGGGTTGGGGAGGGTACAAGGGGGTTGGGGAGGGTACAAGGGGGTTGGGGAGGGTACAAGGGGGTTGGGGAGGGTACAAGGGAGCTGGCGAGGGTACAATGGGGGTTGGGGAGGGTACACGGGAGTTGGGGATGGTACAAGGGGGTTGGGGAGGGTACAAGGGGGGTGGGAAGGGTACAAGGGGGTTGGGGAGGGTACAAGGGGGTTGGGGAGGGTACAAGGGGGTTGATGAGGGTACAAGGGAATTGGGGAGGGTACAAGGGAGTTGGGGAGGGTACAAGGGGGTTGGGGATGGTACAAGGGGGTTGGGGAGGGTACAAGCTAGGGGGTTGGAGAGGGTACTAGGGGGTTGGGGAGGGTACAAGGGGGTTGGGGAGGGTACAAGGGAGTTGGGGAGGGTACAAGGGGGTTGGGGAGGGTACAAGGGGGTTGGTGAGGGTACAAGGGAGTTGGGGAGGGTACAAGGGAGTTGGGGAGGGTACAAGGGGGTTGGGGATGGTACAAGGGGGTTGGGGAGGGTACAAGCTAGGGGGTTGGAGAGGGTACAAGGGGGTTGGGGAGGGTACAAGGGGGTTGGGGAGGGTACAAGGGGGTTGGGGATGGTACAAGGGGGTTGGGGAGGGTACAAGCTAGGGGGTTGGAGAGGGTACAAGGGGGTTGGGGAGGGTACAAGGGGGTTGGGGAGGGTACAAGGGAGTTGGGGAGGGTACAAGGGGGTTGGGGAGGGTACAAGGGGGTTGATGAGGGTACAAGGGAGTTGGGGAGGGTACAAGGGAGTTGGGGAGGGTACAAGGGGGTTGGGGATGGTACAAGGGGGTTGGGGAGGGTACAAGCTAGGGGGTTGGAGAGGGTACAAGGGGGTTGGGGAGGGTACAAGGGGGTTGGGGAGGGTACAAGGGGGTTGGGGAGGGTACAAGGGAGTTGGGGAGGGTTCAAGGGGGTTGGGGAGGGTACAAGGGGGTTGGGGAGGGGTGGCGGTTGGGATGGCATTAGGGTTGGGGAGGATTGGGAATTGGGGAGGGGTTAGGGTGGGGGTGGGGGTTGGGGGTGGACTAGGCTAGGAGTGTGGTCTCACTCAAGCCACCAGAACCACCCTGGGCGTGGTGAAGACACTCACCCACAGTGTAGGTGGGGTTCATGGTGGTGAGCACTCCGCCGGAGCTCAACACTGCCAGGAGGATCAGGCCGTACTCTGGGCAGTTGGGACTCATCACGGCCAAGGTGTCGCCCGCTGTGAAGCCGGCGGCGGCCAGCCCAACGCGGATCTTGCTGACCAGAAGCTGAATCTGTCGGTAGGTGTATGAATGACCTCGAATACCATCCACCTGTGTCAATTTTGGGGGTTTTTTTTCAGAGAGAATTTTTTTTTATCTAATCAAACAAATGAATGAAAAAAATGGAAAAATGCCAAAGAAAACTTTCTTATTTTATACAATTTTGTCAAAGAAAGAAAGGAAAAACTGACTGGGAACTTTTACAAAATCTGTAAATGGCAAAGAAAACTTTCATATGTTTAAAATCTTGTCAAACAAAGAAAGGAAAACAGTGGACTGAGAAATTTTAAACAATTCGTTTTTGAAAAATTGCAAAAGAAGGTTTTAGAGTTTGTTTTTTCCCAAAACTTATTTTCTACTCTCTCCTTTTAAGTTGAATGAAAGACAAATTAATTCTAATTCAAATAGTTGATCTTTTTTTGTCTTTTGGATGGAATTTTTTGTGTGAAAAATATTACCATGGCAACACTGTCTCCATAGTGATCAAAGTGCTCCATGATATATTCGTGTAGCAGTGCATTCTCAATGGTCACATCAGGGTACTTGCTCTTATAGACTGCCATGCCTGTTGCCACGGTTACTGTTGCTAGGTGACTGGATTTACTGGCCCTGCAGCAGACAATTAATAAGCAATGTAGGGGTATACCGTATAGGAGGAAAAAAAACAGAATAAATCAATTCAACTTTTCGTCATAATTGTAATTGTCATATTAATATGTTAATAATGTTAATGTTAATAATTATTATATTGTTAATATTGTGGATAAGTTTGTTATGGTTGAAAAATTAGTAGTAAAAGCTAATAAACCCACTGGGGCCTAGTATTTGGTACTTAATAAATTATGGTTAGATTTGGGACACATTCTAATTGGCTGAAATCTACTTAAGTTTATTACCGAATCGTGCACAATAGTTAAAAGCTGAAAATAATAGTCATGCTGACAACATTTTACTTTTTAGTACCTACACCGTAAAAGGGTGGAATAAATAATATAAATCCAAAATAAACCATTGGCACAATCACTTGCAGAAAAAAATCAGACTTGGGGGTCCAAAAAAAAATCATGATTTTGTGACGCGTTCTGTGCCAATAACCAGACTATATCGGTTGTGTACAAAACAAGTTCACCAACATACGTGCCACACACATGTGGGTCTCACTAAAACAATCATCATTTTGGAGAGAACTGCATCAAATTGTTGCTATACTAAAGGTGGTCTATTGTAGATTTAGTCCTTTTCTGCACTAAAATCCTTCCCCAATGCTCACCGTTTTCCCCGGCAGGACGTTTAAAGAGTGGATAGATCACCTATAGGAGCGACCTTTGTCCACTATAAAAACAACCATGCCCAGGGCTAGGGAGCCTTTACTGAGTTTACATAATAACTTCTGCAACAACACGTGTCACCCAAACTTTTTATAGTCCTTGTGGACAGCGCCCTCTTGCGAAAGAGGGGCGTGTTCGTCCCATAGACCATAGACGAAGTAAGATAATTATAACTATAAGACTTTTAAGAGTATTAATTATGCAAACATGTTTACCGACTAAACTGACCAAAATCACCTGTCTGAAAAGCAGAGTGAGAAAGGTCTTGCTGTTTTCTAAACGTCAGGCCTTCCTATTTTTTGATGTACATAACCAAGGTTATTTTGTATACCATGGAGCTAGAAGTAGAATACATTCAAGCATGGAGGAATAAGGAGTCGAACCTGTTGTCCGACCAACTTGAAAACGCTTGCAAAGACGTGAACAACATCAGCAACAACATAAAGAAATGAGTAAGAGTGCGTATGATACAAGAAGCAACTTTGAACTGGGTGAAAATTTGCGTTACGGTCATAATTATAGCTAAAGAACTCTAGTAGTACGGTCATTGTCGTAGAGCTCTATATATAGAGGGCGCACTCGCAAGTTACCGTGTGCCGCCGCCATGTTCAAATCGGTAACCATGCACAAGTGCCGGGCAACGATGCATGTAAAACTAAAAGCATGCGAAATCAAGACCGCCCGTCTTGAAAAAGTTGCAAATTGCTGGCAGAATGCCCAATACCTGTGCCTGCATCGGACAGACGAATCGGAGAAAGAAGGGGAGCAACATATTTCTTTCCACAATTGCATGGTGAGTTAATATGACTTTGTTTTTATTATTATAATTATTCACCCGGCAAAAACATTCTTCCCACAAGTTACACAAACGCCATTCTTCCGGTCTCTTAGTCTGTTTGGCCAATTAATTATCATTACATCATGCTTATGCATATTCATGTATGCTCCATACGTGACGTTGGCCAATATCACAGACCGTACGTGATCAGACTAAACTAAAACAGTAAAAGTAAAACTAGTGTTCATGAATGATGAATATGCATAACAACACATCAACAGGAACAACCTCCAGGAAGAATGCCTTTGCCGGGTGAATACTACTTCTATTGTAATGTCAGATGGGGAGGTTATTATTCACCCGGCAATGGCATCCGGGTGAATAGGATGGTTCCTATGTTTTGAATCGGGAAAAAGACTGTCACTGATAGCAGGTATAATGAAATAATATTAATAATATCCAATCACTAATCAGTTGTCCGATCCTCTGCCTGAAGTTTTGAGTACGATATAATTTTTGTCTAGATATTAATCTTTGCTGGCCCATTGATATAGGCCCTATCGTACGCGATATAATCCTCCAGTTACCGGTTTTCGACGATAAAGGCCTTTCTTCAAGCTGACCAATGTGGACGAAAGTATCACACTAAAATAGGTCTCAGTCACTTTCTCCACACCACAGCCTATTAGAATAATGATGTAGAATGGTGATCAAGCCTGTCAATTCCGTAAATTAGATTACCCGGTTTTGTTGATGTCCATGGCGCACCGCGCAGTATAAGCATCGTCACCTATTTTCGACGGTGGTGCCAAGGTAGTGTAAGCCCTAAATCCAGTACCTAGTGTTCACCCCAGCCATGCCCCTGTGGACCAAGTCCGGTAGTGACCAACCCCATAGGCATTTCAAGGTCTCCTATGACATCATGGGTATGGTCACTATTCTAAGAAAGAGTGTCCAAGACAAGAACATGCCCCTATTAGGAAAACCACCTTTTCATCCATTATTCATTATTCAGTCCCCTATAGTTTCTCATCCAACCCCGTCCCTTGTTCAACATTTAATGATTTAACTATAATTGCATATTCAGTAAATGATAGAAACAAGTCCTTTTTAGGTATTACCCCAAACCCATTCTGAGTCCATTATCCATGTATAAAAGAAAGGTCCCCATCCCCTTCCAAGTTAGATTTCTCCACCTTGCCTCCTTCTGCTGGCAAAACCTCGAGCAGTCAAGTTAGTCTGGGTTTCAAATAAACCACCCATCGACCCAATCTTGATGCTTCGTAGTCTCCTTTGCTATCTGTGGTGCTCGGTCTATTTCTACCGCCAAGTAACACTTCTCCACCTAGGCCTAGAAACCTAGCGGTATACAAAAAAACCAAGTCCAAGTGTTACAACTGGTGGCAGCGGTAGTGGTTTTTCTAGGCCGCCTGTGCCATCGTCGCCCTCCGCCGAGTACTTCTGTTCCTGGCACGTCTCCTGCCCTGTGCACCACCAGCACAATCCACGGGTTTGTCGCCTCCTGCAAGCTCCGTGAGACTTTGTCCGTTTCCTACAAGCTGTCCCAGTCTCTCCTGCGGTTCGTCTTCCAGTTCCTGTTTCTCCTGCTGTTCCTGTCTGTATCTTCCAGTCTTCAAGCTGTCCCAATCTTCGGACTGATCCCTTGCTGTCGTTCTGCTCTTCTAGCCGTTATCCTGTCTTCTAGCCGTTCCTGTCTTCTAGCCGTTATCCTGTCTTCTAGCCGTTCCTGTCTTCTAGCCGTTCCTGTCTTCTCGCCGTCCTGCTCTTCTAGCTGTAGCTGTCGTCTCGCCGTCCCGCCCTTCCAGCTGCGTTCCTGTCTCCTGTCTTCGACCTTTTCCAGTTTTCGAGCTTCTTCCATCTTCGGACATTTTCCGTATTCGAACTTTCCCGTCTTCGCACTTCTCCCTCGGAGTTGGTTAAGTTAAATTTTGTTTCCTTTCGTTAATTTACTATCCTTGTATTTCACTTGTTCTTTTTCTTTAGTATTCATTGTTGTTCCATTGTTTATTATGGCCCCTCCTCCCACTGTCACTTCCTCGTCCCCATTTCATTATTTCAAGACTGAGCTCCCAGCCCCATTTACTGGTAGTGACACTGAAGATTTTAGTCTTTGGTGTCGCCGTCTTGAAGTGGCCTTTTATGCCACCCCACAAGCCTCCAAGGCGCAACTTGCGTCCATTCTCCCCGCCAAACTCAGTGGCAATGCCTTTGCCTTGTGGGATAGTCTGTCCACAGACGTCAAGTCTGACTACGACAAGGTAAAAGCAACTTTGTCCTCTGTTTTTACCCCCCACCAGTCCATCACGAAATTTCAAACCTGTATCAATGCTCGTCCCCGTTTCCCCAATGAACCCCTGCAAGTTTTTGCAGCCGAAATAGCCCGTCTCTGCCGTGAGGCATTCCCCAAATATGGCCCTGAGGCCCAAGACTGCGAACAATTTCGCAGGTTTGTGGCTGGCCTTGCCCCATATCTGCAACTAAAGATACATGAACAGGGCATTACCACTATGGAAAAAGCCTTGATGTATGCTGTCACTCTTGAGAGGGCCCATGAGGCCAGTCAACTGTCTCTCACCCCCACCATGTCAGCCCAACCTACAATGCCCCCCTTTCCTTCATACACGTCTACATCTACGCCTCATTCTCCTCAACCCACCCCACCCCCTGCATCTTCTGTCAATTCTATCATTGAGTCCTCCTTGACCTCCCTCCTCCAGAAGCTTGATACACGTCTTGGCGATTTGCAAACGCAATTGCATCGCCAGTATAATGCCCCTCGTGTCCCCAGTCCTCCGAGGTCTTACTCCTCTTCTCGTCCTCACTCCCCATCTCCATCCCGGGACTATCCCCTGCGCCGCTCTAGCAGTCCCTACCCCCGATCTCGCGATGATTCCTATTCACGCCCTTCCACTTATGACTATCGTGATTACCGTGATTCTCGGTCTCCTTCTTCGTATCGCGATCTTCCACACACTGATCGTCGCCCTCGTTCGATCAGCCGTGATCGTTACGATGGCCGTGATCGCTACGATAGTCGTGATCGCCGTGATCGCCGTGATAGTCGCGACCGTCGTGATAGTCGTGATCAACGTGATCATCACAATACCCAAAGCCACAATCCCTCCACCTACTCATCCCGTAGTAGATCCCCCAACCCCCGATCCAATAGCCATGAACATAGCCGCCGTTCATCCAGCCCTGACCTTCGTCGTGTCACATTTTCTCCTACTTCAAACTCCTCTTCGTCCAACCAGGGAAACTCCAACTAGTTAGTGAAGTGGGTCCGTCTCTAACTACAGAATCCTCCGTGACCCCACCTTCTAACCTTTCCCCCTGCAAGATTCCACCCAAAGCCTTTGTGTCTGTTATTGCAGAAGACACATCTGTCCATGCTTTCATAGACACTGGCTCTGATGTTTCCATCATTAGCGATGAGTTTCGAATGCAGATCTGTAGTCTGCGGAGGAAATCCATCACCAAACAATTCCTGACCACTCAGTCAGTAACCGGTCAACAATTAGACACATTAGGCACCATTCCTCTTACCCTCACAGTTGGCTCTTTCACTGTGTCGCACACCTTCCAGGTTGTCCGAGGTATCAACCGACCTTTTCTTCTCGGTTGGGACTTTCTCTGTGCCCACAGAGCTATAATTGACACCGAATCTGCCACACTCTCTTTGGCAAATCAATCTTGCCCCCTTCTTACTTTTCCGCGTGATTCACCTGTCTGTTGCAATGTTCGTGTATCCTCACCCACTACGCTTCCGGCTATGTCCGAAAATCACATTTCTGTTTCTCTTGACTCCCCTGTCCAGGGCTACACCCCTGATTCATACATTGGCGTATTTGAGCCAATTAACTGTTCCCGTGATGCCCCACTCGCCATGGCACGCACCCTTTCCTCTGCTGATGCTGGTTGTACTACCATTCGCATTATGAATCCAACTGCGCATGATATTCAACTCTATCCTGATACTCGCATTGGCCAATTTTACTCTGTTTCTGACGATGCACGGAGTGAATATATGATCCCTTCCTCATGCTCCTCTGTCAATGAAGTATCTACCAACCAAACGTGTCCCCTTCCTGCAGTTGATATTTCTAAGACAAGTCTTTCTCCATCTCAAATCCATCAGGTGGAAAATCTCCTACAGAAATACAAAGATGTTTTTAGTACTGGTCCCAATGATTATGGTCGCACCGACCAGGTCACCCATCGCATCCGCACTGGCTATGTTCCCCCTATACGTCAGCGTGCTTATCGTACATCCCCTAAGATAAGATCAGAAATTCAAACCCAAATCGATACCCTAATTGACCAAGATGTCATCGAAGAAAGCCACAGCCCATGGTCTTCTCCTATTGTTATGGTCAGAAAGAAAGATGGCACTTATCGTTTTTGTGTGGATTACAGAAAACTCAACAAATTAACAATTAAAGATTCCCACCCCCTCCCCCGTACAGATGATACTCTGGACGCCCTTTCTGGATCAGTGTTTTTCTCCACAGTTGATCTATCCAGTGGCTACTGGCAGGTAGCTGTTCATCCATCTGACACTGAAAAGACCGCGTTTACAACGGGCGATGGTCTGTATCAGTTTAAAGTCATGCCGATGGGTTTAACCAATGCGCCTCCCACTTTCCAACGCCTTATGGAATTAGTTCTCCATGGACTTCACTGGTCCACTTGCCTCGTCTATCTTGACGATGTCATTGTGGTTGGGAAATCTTTTTCCGATCATATGACTAACCTGGAAGAAGTTCTCTCCCGCTTCCAGAAGTCCAACCTCAAACTAAAACCCAGTAAGTGTCACTTCCTCCACACACAAGTAAGATTCTTAGGCCATATTGTTTCGGAAGATGGAATTCTCCCCGACCCAGCAAATACCGATCGTGTTGGTGATTGGCCCCTTCCCCGTAATGCTACCGAGGTTCGCTCATTCCTAGGGTTATGTTCCTATTATCGTCGTTTTATCCAGAAATTTGCCCACATTGCTGCACCCCTCCATCGCCTCACTCAGAAAGAGGTTCCTTTTGATTGGACTTCCGATTGTATGAATGCTTTCACCACTCTCCGTGATGCGCTTGTACACGCCCCCATCATGGCATACCCGGATGTTACTAACCCTTTCATACTTTACACTGATGCTTCCAACTCTGCAGTTGGCTCAGTCCTTTCTCAGATTCACAATGGTCACGAACGTGTCATTGCTTATGCCAGTCATGTTCTCACTGCCACAGAGAAGCGATGGTCCACTTATGACCGTGAACTCTGGGCAATTGTGTGGTCAGTCCGCCATTTCCGTCATTATCTCACAAGCACATTATTCAGAATCGTAACGGACCATAAGCCCCTTGTTGGGTTGCGTAAACTGCCTATTCACAATGACCGTACAGGCCGTCGTTCACGATGGGCTCTTGAGCTAGACCCCTACGACTGGCTCATCACACATCGTGATGGCACTCGCCATGGTAATGCAGATGCACTCTCTAGGCTCCCCTCAGCCGCTACTGAAAGTGAAAGTACTCAAAGTACTACCGACATGCCCCCTGCCCCACACGCAGTACCCGTACACAGCGCACCTTCCCCAACGTTGCCTCCCCCTATTGCCACGTGTCCTGTGACACATACGGATACTCCCATCCCAGCAGAGTACACGGTTCCTGCCCGTGCTCCTGACAAGATTACTTCTACATGCATTCAGTCTGCAATCAGCAGTTCATGCTCTGTCATCATTGCTGATTTAGGTTGTGATGTTAAGTTGGCCCAACAAAATGACCCCGACATACAAGAAGTCCTTACTTGGGTTGCTACTGGCAACTGCCCCCGTCGCTCACAATTACGTAAGCTATCGCGCGCCACACGTCGCCTCTGGCTAGATTTCTCCAAACTAGTTGTGATTGATGGTGTATTGTGTCGTAAGTCCCAGCCCGTTCGTGGTAAATCCCGGGCACACCAAGTTATCATCCCTCAGTCCCTCCAATCCATGGTGTTGGCCCATCTCCATGGTGATAAGTTAGCTGGTCATTTCAGCGCTCAGAAGACTTTCCAACGTTCGCTGTATGTCTGTTATTGGCCGTATATACGCCGTGACATTGAGACATATTGCCACACTTGCCGTGAATGCGAGTCCCGTCGCAACCCCACTCCAAGACACAAGGCCCCTATGCAAGTCAGTCAGGCAGAAAGACCCTTTCAGCGCATTTTCGCTGATATCACTGAACTTCCCATCACGTCTAAGAGAAATCGATATATACTGGTTGTCATGGACCAATTCACTAAATATGTCAACCTCTTTCCCCTCCATGACCAGACCGCACAAACAGTCGCCAAATGCCTGTTTGACAAATACATTTGTGAGCATGGTATTCCGGAAATCCTCCATACGGACCAGGGTCGCCAGTTCGACTGTGCCCTAATCCACACCTTATGTAGTCTACTTGGCATAAATAAAACCCGAACGACCCCCTACCATCCCCAGTCTGATGGATTAGTAGAGCGTTTTAATCGTAGCCTTAAAGACCAACTTTCCAAATACCTTCTTTCAACCCCTGGTGAATGGGACGATGTTTTACACCAAGTCCAATTTGCCTATAACTCTACTGTTCATTCCTCCACTGGCTTTTCACCATTCTATCTTGCCAAGGGCAGAGAACCCCGTCTGCCTGCAAATGTTATAGTTGGTTCCCCTGCTTCCACTGCCTATCTAACTCCTGAGTCTTATGCTACTTCCCTTCAAACCCGTCTTAAATCTGCTTTTGATCAAGTAGCCCACTCTCAGGACCGAGCCAGTGCGTCCCAAAAATCCCAGTATGACAGAAAAACTAAATTCAACCCCTATAATACCGGTGATCTTGTCTGGCTTGATGATCCCGCAAGCTCTCGTGTGAAACTTGCACCTCGATGGAAAGGCCCATTTAGAATTGTTTCTCTCCATTCGTCAGACGACCACCAATCTGTCACGTACTCCATTGTGGATTGCCAGAATCCCAATAGCAAATCCAAACGCGTCCATTACAATCGCCTTAAACCTTATATCTCGCCTCTTCCCCCTGTCCCCTCTTCCCCACAACAATCAGTGACCCCACTCCCAACCCTTACTGCTCTTTCTGGATCCTTTCCCCTCCCTGTCCCTCCAGTATCCCTTACACCACCATTGCCCCCTGGGTCACCATTACCCTCTGTGCTACCAACACCCCTTCCCCCACTTCGTCCTTCACCTGCATACTCCATTCCCCACTCATCACCCACCACTGGCATACATGTACATGTCAATGATGGCACCCGCACACGCAGTGGTCGAGTAGTTTCCCGTCCAAACCGTCTTGGTTTTTGTTGAGATTGCTGTTATTGTATGCACCATACTGCCCTATTCAAATTCACTGTGTCCATGCCTATTTTAGTTGTTCACATACACGTATCTCACCTTTATTTTGTGTTCCAAGTCTCCTTCATTTTTTCCATTGTATAACAAGACATTAATGTTATATTTTGTGATATGGTTTTTTTGTTTTTTTTCTATTTTTGAAAATGAGGACATTTTCTTTTTCAAAGGTGGAAGTAATGTAAGCCCTAAATCCAGTACCTAGTGTTCACCCCAGCCATGCCCCTGTGGACCAAGTCCGGTAGTGACCAACCCCATAGGCATTTCAAGGTCTCCTATGACATCATGGGTATGGTCACTATTCTAAGAAAGAGTGTCCAAGACAAGAACATGCCCCTATTAGGAAAACCACCTTTTCATCCATTATTCATTATTCAGTCCCCTATAGTTTCTCATCCAACCCCGTCCCTTGTTCAACATTTAATGATTTAACTATAATTGCATATTCAGTAAATGATAGAAACAAGTCCTTTTTAGGTATTACCCCAAACCCATTCTGAGTCCATTATCCATGTATAAAAGAAAGGTCCCCATCCCCTTCCAAGTTAGATTTCTCCACCTTGCCTCCTTCTGCTGGCAAAACCTCGAGCAGTCAAGTTAGTCTGGGTTTCAAATAAACCACCCATCGACCCAATCTTGATGCTTCGTAGTCTCCTTTGCTATCTGTGGTGCTCGGTCTATTTCTACCGCCAAGTAACACTTCTCCACCTAGGCCTAGAAACCTAGCGGTATACAAAAAAACCAAGTCCAAGTGTTACAGTAGTAAGGTGTCCCAGTGCAGCCAAACGCAAAATAAATTCTTAAAATAACTCAAAATGCTGTGTGGCACTGTCAAATTCTTCCCTGTATATTTTTTGTTGTTAATCTTTTGGTTTTTTTTCGACACTGCTTCTAACACTTTCCTCAAATCAAGTCTGAGATCGTTATACGGAGTTGTTTTCATCGTGCGATGTGAGTTATTGAAGGCCATGCGTCGAAAACGCGTACCGTCGAAAACTGGGCCTCCCAAGATACATGTACAGTATGTACATGTACATGTACATGTACATGTACATGTAAACATGTACAGTATGTACAGTACATGTACTGTACATGTACAGTACATGTACAATACACATGTACAGTACATGTACATGTACATGTACAGTGTAATGTACTGTATCCTCCAATAACCGGTTTTCGACGATATAAGGACTTTTCTTCAAACTGAACAATGTGGACGAAAGTATCACATTAAAAGAGGTCTCAGTCACCTTCTCCACACCACAGACTATTAGAATAATCATAGAGAAGGTTGATCAAGCCTGTCACTTCCGTTAGATTACCCGGTTTTGTTGACGTCCGCGGCGCACCGCGCAGTAAGCATCGTCACCTATTTTCGTCAGTGGTGTTTAGTAAGGTGTCCCAGTGTAGCCAAACGCAAAATAAATTCTTAAATTAACTTAAAATGCTGTGTGGCACTGTAAAATTCTTCCCTGTATTTTTTGTGTGTTTATCTTTTTTTTTTTTTCCACACTGCTTCTAACACTTTCCTCAAATCATTCATAATTTATGCTTAAAACGTATTGCCTGGTCTTGTTGATGTCTTCTTTTTGTGACGTTAAAAAAAAATCCACAATCCTCTTTCTCACTGCTTCTTCAGTTATGACCTTTCCCAATAACACTCCAGAGACACATTTCCTCCTGCTTGGTACTTTCTCTAGCTGCCCTTTTATTTTTTTTCATTTTTTATAAAAGCCTATTGGGCCATGTAATAATAAAAAATAAAAAAAATTATATAAGCGAGACGCCCTATAGGAGCCTCCATAGTTTTTACCCAGAACGGACTGCCTCAAGTTGCGTGATATATTTTTTTTCTACGGATGTTGGGGTTTATTATGGTACACTCGGATTTTTTAGGACCAACAATAAAGATAACTGGAGCTTCGAAGCAACTGCCAATTTTGTACCTAGGAAAATAGACCCCAAAAGAGCAACTTTTTGAATCACACGAGTTTGGCCTACTGGAAAAGCCTTAATTTTCCACATTTTCGGTGACGGACAAGAGCAGGAAAACAACTGTAAGATACGAAGTCTGAGATCGTTATAGGGAGTTGTTTTCATCGTGCGATGTGAGTTAGAAGGCTAAGCGACGAAAACGTGTACCGTCGAAAACGGGGGTTCCCACGATACATGTACAGTACATGTACAGTACATGTAGGCCTACTGTAGTCTGTACATATATTGTACGGTACTATACTCGGTATATGCATGCGCTGTTTACACATCCGGGAAGTTTATACAAAGTTTTTTTTTTCACATGGCGCGAACGGTGTACAAAAAGTGGTCATGGTGTTGGGCGCCCTCTATCCGCTAAACTGGTTAACTCGAATCATGATTAGTATAGTTTTCCATCGGCCCTTTACAAACCTTTACAAAAGCCAAGGCCGCATGACCTTCAGTGTCCTTTATTCTCATCACACACGCTATAAAATCACACGCGTAACAAAACCCCCGAACAATCAAGCCCTGAACCAGATTTGCCACGTGATGGCTAGCTCGCAAATTGGGCGACAAACCGCAGACTTTACTGTCCAGGAATTGCGAGACGGGATAGCGAAGCCTTGAACGAGTTCAAGTTTCTGATCTGGGGATTCTGTAAGGGCACTTCGTTGACTCATCCCTCCCCCCCAAAAAATAGCATAATACAAAAATAAAAACAAAATTAAATAAATAAATAGAATATAATAACATCCTGCACGAGGTCATAAATGAAAACGAAAGTCGCACCATACAAATCGAAAAAACAACAACCCAAAACGTTATGGAAAATACTTTGGCCCTAAAACATCCCATTCAATTAACTTCCTGGCACATTGCGACATTAGGTGGACCAAAAAACAACAAAAGTAATACATGTACTATTTCATCCGATTTCTCCCTTTTTTGGGGGGGGGGGGGGCGACTTCGCTCGTGTGTGGACAAGGTTAGACACGGCTTGATAGAATTACCGATAAAATATTTGAAGAAACAGACGATCACTTCGCTTTCTATGGCCGCAATGTAGACAGAGGCATGAATGTGGCCGTTTACGAAATGAAGGCTTAGGCTCGGGCTCAGGCTTCGGTCGCATTTCTCTTACTCGTTATAATATCAAAGGCATCTAGAACCAAGCGTTTGTCCCCAGGTTCTTGGGGAATGCCCTGTACCTATCAAGCTAACAAAACCTATAAATTTTGTAACAAACCACAACCTGGATTTTCAGGTTTAGTCAGACGCAGACGAAGCCAGAGCCCGAGCCTAAGTCTTCATTTCGAAAACGGCCATAGTTGCGGAGCTCACGGGCGAATCTGTGCTCTATTAATTTTTAAACACCTCGTCAAATTTAGGAAGCGGAACGCGAAGTGATGCAATCACACTGCGTGCTAACTATGATGTAACACCTCGTCTCTTTTGAGTTTGCATGATGCAATAACGATGTGGCGCATGCTGAAAGGAGGGTGCACCATTGTTTTGCAAAGTGCCCAAATTCCGAACATTCCAAATTATTTAGAGAAATTACTTACTGAGTTCCTGTTTGACCTTGTCGGTCACAAAATCAAATTCCAAACCAAGCTTAACGTGTCTGACGAATGACAGACCAGTGTGGACACCCAAACCCCAAACCCCAAACCCCAAACCCCAAACCCCAAACCCCAACCCCAAACCCCAAACCCCAAACCCCCAAACCCAAAACCCAAAACCCAAAACCCAAAACCCAAAACCCAAAACCCAAACCCCAAACCCCAAACCCCAAACCCCTAACCCCAAACCCAAAACCCAAAACCAAAAACCAAAAAAGCCCAAAACCCCAAACCCAAAACCCCAAACCCAAAACCCCAAACCCAAACCCAAACCCAAAACCCAAAACCCAAACCCAAAACCCCAAAACCCCAAAACCCAAAACCCCAAAACCCCAAACCCCAAACCCCAAACCCTAAACCCCGAACCCCGAACCCCAAACCCCAAACCCCAAACCCCAAACCCCAAACCCCAAACCCCAAACCCCAAACACAAAACCCAAAACCCAAAACCCAAAACCCAAAACCCAAAACCCAAAACCCCAAACCCCAAACCCCAAACCACAAACCCCAAACCCCAAACCCCAACCCCCAAACCCCAAACCCCAAACCCCAAACCCCAAACCCCAAACCCCAAACCCCAAACCCAAAACCCAAAACCCAAAACCCCAAACCCCAAACCCCAAACCCAAAACCCAAAACCCAAAACCCAAAACCCAAAACCCAAAACCCAAAACCCAAAACCCAAAACCTAAAACCCAAAACCCCAAACCCCAAACCCCAAACCCCAAACCCAAAACCCCAAACCCAAAACCAAAAAAACCCCAAACCCCTAATTTTTTATTAGGTTGGAGTTACACTGGATTGATGGTGAAGGAAGCATACACATTTTCCAGAACGGAACCAGACCAATCCTCTTCTCCGCGATGGACTCCACTCGTGACTGCACGCAAACAGTGAGTGCCTTAGTCTAGGCCCCACCCCCCGAAATCCCTGCTTATAGCTCCCGAATTGTTGGTTTTTCTCTATTTCTTCCATGCTCATTTTAGACGGGCATGATCCATCCCACACACGGTCGTGTATAGCACGAGAACAAATAAACAATGTCTCCACAAGTATACAAAAATAGTACAGCATGTATGAATGAGATATGTGCTGTACTGAGATTGTGGCTGTTGGTTGAAGTTGAAGCTTTATGAAAAAATAAATAAAATAACCCGAAGCCAAAAGCTGCCATGTGTTTAATGTCTAGTAGGCCCAGACCCTTATTATTTTGTACTTTCGTCCTCCATACTTCCGTAAGAAAATAATTTTCTTTTCTAAATCTCCCCATGATACAACCAGAATCATAAACAAAATCACAATTTCAGACATATTGTGTTTCAGACGTTTCAGACGGGAGAGAGGGGCTTAGACAAGGCCCAAGACTCTCTTGGGAATTGCAAAAATCTAGGACCAACGACTTCCCGTCCGGTCAGGAAAGAACTGCGCATGCGTGAAGGGGGAGGGCAGTGACTCGCGCATGCGCAGATGAAGCGCGGGCGTTGCCGTCGGCATTGATACCAAAGATCTTATAGCGCGCAAGATGGACTACTCCGAGCAAAAGGTGAAGTACGCACTGGACGCCATTTTAGTAAGCAACTTAATCTGTCGTTTGCTTTCGGTGCTCCGGAAATGAAGCGAGAGAGTCACAAACAATAAAATAAAGATGGATGTGTGAACAGAATGTGATAACATTCGATGTGATGTGACCATGTACCACAAAATGGAGAGAATGTGTTCGACTTTGCTTACTAAAATGGCGCCCAGTGCGTACTTCACTCGGATGCGTGTGATCTCGCAAGAGTAGGCTATCTTGCGCGCAAGCGCGCTACAAGATCTTTGACTGATACTGTGCAACTAATTCCCAACAAAACTGCCGCCAAAAATCACCCCCCCAAAAAAAAACCCAAAATAAAAATAAAAACAAACGAGAAATATATGTCTGTTGTGAAACAGAGCATAGAGCTTTTCCGCTTCTGTTTGTAACAAGTCATAGAATAGCCCCATTCCTACTCCAAAACGCATGTACATATTTTGTGCACAAAGCCTATGGGACTCGAGTGTGGTATTCAAAAATTCATAAAAAATATAAACAATGGTCCTTCGGTTCCAAACTTTAGATTTGGAATGTCTAGCACGATAGCTAACTACATACCAAATTTCGAGATGATCGGCCAATGCCTTATATGTGTTTTAAAATCACACATTTTGATGACGTCATGATTGCGTAACGACATTTTGGCTCCGGAAGGTGTTTCTAAACCATGTCCCCAATAGATATCAAAGAAAAAATGAAAAAAATCTCGCTCCGTTGGCCAAATATGCTCATTTCAATGTGAAAATCTGAAAAGTTCATGACCTCATAAATATTCATGAGATGACGTCACGGTCAATCGATGGCAAGTTTTGGATACACCTTTTCCCAACTTAGATACAGTGCAAAGTTGAAACCAAACGAACTTGCACTTTTGCTTTTAATGGATTTTGAAATTTGCCCCTTCAAAGCAAGGTCACGTGACACGTGATGACGTCATGATGACATCAAGGTGTTTAGGATCAATTTCAGCATGGGCTTTATGCATTTGCCACGTTTGAAAAAAATCCAAGTCTGTTCAATGACCAAAGTCGTGCTTACAAAACCCCTGTGCATTGTCTATGGGCTTTGGGGGAGAAGAAGAAGAAGACTAAGAACTAGAAACATACGTCTGTTGTAACAGAACGTGTAGCTTTTCCTTTTTTTTCCCGAAGAAAGACCAAGTTGAAAATCTGAAAACCAGTAGCACATGCATGATTACTACAGTACTTCCGGTCTGGACCGGAGGAAAGGGTCACATGACATGAGGAAGGTCATGAAACCTAATTGGTCCCTGAAACTCCTCTCACATGCTATATGCGCTAGCAACAGCACAACAAGGGAGTTAACCATTGATTTAATAAGATGACCTCATCATCATAATTATTGCAATATTTGGATACATTGTTGCCCAACTTAGATATATGCTAAATATCGATCCTGCGGGATCTAAGATCGTGGCGCGATTGCACATGCCAGGTTGGCCCTTTAAAGGGTGGTCACGTGACAACTCAAGCACAAACAAACGGAAAAAAAAACAGTTTTACTGTATATTGGTGTAAACCCCTTTTAGCATCGTTTTGATTGAGTTCATGAAGGTGGCAACTCTGTTTCGAACCTGTACCATCCATTCCTACCCCAAAAGGCACACCAACGTATCGTGCACAAAGTCTATGGGACTAAGAAATGATATTAATATTTTAACAAATCATAATAATTCAAAACAATGTTTAATCGGTTCCATACTCAGGATTTAAGATGTCTAGCCCAATAGCTAACTGGCCACCAAATTTCGAGAAGATTGACCATTGGCTAATATGTGCTTTAAAATCACGCATTTTGATGACGTCACGATTGCGTCATGACATTTTGTTCCCGGAGGATGTTTCTAAACTACATCCCCATTAGATATAAACGAAAAAATGAAAAAAATCTTGCTCCGTTGGCCAAATATGCTCAATTTAATGTTAAAATCTTAAAAGTTTATGACCTCATTAATATTCATGAGATGACGTCACGATCAAATGAGGGCAATTTTTGGATACATCTTTTCCCAACTTAGATATGCTGCAAAATTGAAACCAAACGAATTTGCATTTTTGCTTTTATTTGAGTTTGAAATTTGCCCCTTTAAAGGGCTGTCACGTGACACGTGGTGACGTCATGAAAATATCACTTTTTGCAATGAATCTCCATCTACTAACCTAAGTATGTGCCAAGTTTGAAGCCATTTGTATTTGATATTAGGCCCTTAATGGATTTCACAGCCAATTTGTACACAAACCTATGGCCCTTATTATAAAAAAACCTAAACAATGAAAAACAAAGGAAATTCCGGAAATATGTTTTGATATTTTCAATCCGGGGTTTATGTTGAGTCGGTTGAAGACAAAATAAAAATACGATTTTTTCTTCGTTCAGGTAGTAATCTTCGTCTGAAGTTTAGATCTACCTACGTGAATCCATAATTAATGACTACACTACAGTGTAGTGTACAAGTTGCCCCTTTAAAGCACGTGCATATTATGCGCACAAAGTGTATGGGACTACATTATAATATGAACAAAATCATAACAATTCTGAACAATGGTTTATTAATTCCCAACTCAAGATTTAGAATGTCTAGCCCAATAGCTAACTGCCCAACAAATTTCGAGAAGATTGTCCAATGGCGAATATGTGTTTTAAAAACACGCATTTTGATGACGTCACGATTGCGTCATGGCATTTTGGCCCCGGAGGGTGTTTCTAGACTACATTCCTAATAGATATAAACAAAAACAATAAAAAAATCTTGCTCCGTTGGCCAAATATGCTCATTTAAATGTTAAAATCTGAAAAGTTTATGACCTCATTAATATTCATGAGATGACGTCACGATCAAATGAGGGCAATTTTTGGATACACCTTTTCCCAACTTAGATATAGTGCAAACTTGGAACAAAACGAAATTATTTTTTTGCTTTTATTGCAATTTGAAATTTGCCCCTTTAAAGCGCTGTCACGTGACACATGGTGACGTCATGAAGTTTTAAAGACAACTGTGCACAACTTCAGCATGGGCTCTATACATTTGCAAAGTTTCAAAAAAATCCAAGTGTGTTCAATGGCCAAAGTGGCGCTTACTAAAACCCTGTACAAAGTCTATGGGATTATTCCGACCAGAAAAAGAAGAAGAAGAAGAAGAAGAAGAAGAAGAAGAAGAAGAAGAAGAAGACAAAAAAAAAAAATCAGAACAAGAACAATAGCTTTTCCGTATGGAACGGAAAAGCTAAAAAGCCTAACAAAAGATATAGCTTTTCCGCTTCCCTGGAAGCGGCGGAAAAGCTAAAAACAAACCCAAACACCACATACACACAAAAACCGAGTCGGAACAGAAATGCCCATCCTCTTTGCACCGTGGGAGTGTCGAAATCCGAAATCGCGCTCAGTCAAACAGGGGGGTTCCCCTCTCCGCCAACTTTCCAAGATTTGGACGGAGTCCCGACGAAGACACCTGATTATTAAATAAAAGAAGAAAATAACCACCCGCCGTTATTGCACAACAGGGCGAAACGCCACACAATAGAACAACACACATCGCAGTGGAAATAAACCAGCGAGGTCCCCTCATAATTACCGTTTCGACATCAAATCATTTAATCCCAGAGACCAAGGAAGTATTCGTTGGAGCATGGTGTTTCGACATGGTGTTTCGACATTCTTCCAATTCACGTATTTCGAGTAGACAATGGGCTTCATATATTATAGTCTTCCTGGTTCTTCCATTGCTGTTTTGTTTGGTTCGTCTTTCCGTCTGCGCGCCGAACACACGCCCTCGCACGTCGAGCGACACCCATTCTCCATCTCCCCCCTCCCGACCGACCGACCGACGACGTCATTCCGGGCCGGGCCGAGCGGGGAATCCCCGTCCCCTCCCTCCCTCCCAGGCCCGCGTCAAATCCCGCGCGAATCGCAGCGCCGGGAATCGGTTCGGGTTTCGTTTCCGATCGGTTTAGGCCTATCTGTATTATTATAGCGGAGGACTGACGTCACTGAGATCCGTAGTTTCACTTTTCGGGGGAGGGGCGAGGAGTCGATAGCCTTGTGTGCTTCCCGCTTAAACACAGGCGCACACACGAGTTGATGGAAAATCACTACATTTTGATCACGCGCTCACTCACCGAATGAACAATGCGTAAAGAAGCTATAATTGGTAGAGAGACATCATCGCATCGTGGATTAAAGGACCTATACAACATAGGTAAAAAGTCAAAGGACAAAGGATCTTTGTTGTTGCTCCTCTTTTCGTTTTGTGACTTAAAAACTAGCCCTGTCTTGTCTGGGCTTCTTCTGAAGTATATCTCGTTTTTGTTTGTCTGTTTTCATTGAAGTCGGGTTAACATTAACGTGTTCGTCTATATTCGGCAAAGCACTGCTATACTGTATATAGGCCTATAGTATAGGGAATTCCCCTAATAAACCAGCACGCCTCCCATAACGCTGTTTAGAAACCCGGGGGGAGGGAGGGACAACGACTGTTTCATTACACGAGGGAAGGAGGGAGGATATCGGATCCGGAGCCGACGTAAACTGAGTGTGGCTTAGCACTCGTGGGGCACTCAGTGCGTCTTGTAGTAAAGGAATGGCCGTTTGGTCAGAAGCGAGCAGACAGGGGCAGAATGAGACAGGATGGTTTCTGAACAGATAGCTGAAACAGCCGTATAATATTATGATAGTGTGGGAACTCCTTCCGAGTTTTTTTTCTTCAGATTTGCACACTGGTGAGAGGCAGAGGTTTGTTAAAATCCCTATCTGCATCGAGTATGGACTTAACTAAGGGGTAATTGATGTCTTAGGCTCGGGCTTAGGCTTCGGTGACAATTCTCCTACCCATCATATTAAATGTCACTAGCATCTAGGAACAGGCCTTTAACCCCACTTTCTTGGTGGATACTACCCTGTATAGTAAAGCCGACAAATCTTCGAATTCGGCGGCAAACAACAAGCTTGATTTTTTTTTTTTTTTGGGGGGGGGGGGGGTCAGACGGCGACGAAGCCTGAGTCCGTGCCCGATCCATGGATTCGTGAAGGGATCCTAAGGAACCGTGCATGGTTGTCCTAATGGTTGTCCTACCAGATTCAATGCTCCAAAGTCACCCTTTGGCGTTCCTATCCACTAACCCCATTTTCGTGTAGCTTACACGTGTCATTTTCACCGCATCTAATAATGATTGATAGATTTCAAAAGTTAGCGGGCCTGACGTTTCGATCCAAGCAGGACCATTTCCAAAGGTCCTGCCAGGATCGAAACGCCAGGCCCTCTAACTTTTGAGATTTATATGAAAACTTGAAAAATTAAACTAAAAACAATTGGCCATTTCATCAACACGTAATCTTCACAAAGGAGTCAAATATTAGGAAGGGGAGGGGTATACTTAAACCACCCCCTTTGGCTAGTTCCAATTCCAATTAATGAAGTACAGCCGATTATAAGCTACCGGGTACATCATAATACAATAACTATTGCTGCGAGAATTAAGGTTCTGCTAGGATAGAAACGTCAGGCCCTCTAACCTTTGAGATTGATGTAGGGCCTATTGCAGGTAAGTTTAGTCAGTGAGCAGTTTGCAACAGTTTTTTTGTTTTGTTATTTAATTCAATAATCATTAGAAAATACACTACTACTACACTGTATATCATATAGTAGTTGTTTCTTCGAAAAAGTACCGCCACACGCCCAAACAGTTCATCTCTCGAAGTCATATCTCAAGAATGTTTTGAGCAGCCATCGGTTACTGAGCAGGACGTGTAGCTCACAAGCGTGGAATGGGGTTAGGCACCTGCACTTCTTAATAATCGGGTTGCAATTTAAAAGAAACAAAACTGACTTCCGTTGACGTATTATCCGTTCTAGAAAAGAAAAAAAAAATGTCAAAGAGGGTCAACGAAGCGCACACAATCGCGTATATAAACACGAACGCAGATGTACGGAACAGCCGTATATACAGATTGCATACCCGCACGTGAACTCGTGCATGACTCTGACTGGCTAGAGCACCCTGTTGGGGAAAAAAACCCAAAACAAACAAATCATAACAACCTTGTTGGATTCAAACAAATCATGTATTATACAATAACATGTATAGTAATAATCGAAGTATGACTGATCCCGGACTCTGTTGCATGGTCCCTCACATTGGTGAGAAATATTTCAGGTTTCGGTTTACTGCATGGTGGACGTGAGATAGAGACAGACAGACAGGGAGAGAGAGAGAGAGATAGGGAGTGAGGGAAGGAGAGGGGGAGGGAGAAAGAGGGAGGGGGATAGGAAGGTAGATATAGGGGGAGAGAGAGGGAGTGGGGAGAGGGAGGGAGAGATAGGGGAGAGAGAGGGAGTGAATGGGAGGGAGGGAGAGAGAGAGAGGCGGAGAGAGGGAGGGAGATAGATAGACAGGGGAAGGGAGTGGGAGAGAGAGGGGGAGAGGGGGAGGGGATGGAGAGAGGGAGATGGGAGTGAGAGATGGGGAGAGAGAGAGTGAGAGAGATGGAGAGAGGAAGGTGGAGAGGGAGGGAGAGAGGGAGGGGGAGGGAGGGAGAGAGATAGGGAGAGAGGGATGGAGATAGAGAGAAAGGGGGGAGGGAGTGGGAGAGAGAGGGAGGGAGAGAGGGAGGGGAGGGAGAGAGGGAGATGGGGAGTGAGAGATGGGGAGAGAGAGAGAGGGAGAGAGAGAGGGAGAGAGAGGTGGAGAGGGAGGAAGAGAGGGAGGGGGAGGGAGGGAGAGAGATAGGGAGAGAGGGATGGAGATAGAGAGAAAGGGGGAGGGAGTGGGAGAGAGAGGGAGGGAGAGAGGGAGGGGAGGGAGAGACGGAGATGGGGAGTGAGAGATGGGGAGAGAGAGAGAGAGGGAGAGGGAGAGAGAGAGAGGTGGAGAGGGAGGGAGAGATAGAGACAGAGAGAGGGGTGGGAGGGAGAAAGAGAGATATAAAGGGAGAGAGCGAGAGAATGAGAGCGAGAGAAGGAGAGAGAGGGAGGGAGAGAGATGGAGAGGGAGAGAGAGGGAGGCAGTGAGAGAGGGAGAGGGACAGAGAGAAAGAGAGAATGAGAGAGAGGGGAGGGAGACAGAGACAGGGAGAGGCATAGCGAGAGAGCGAGACAGAGAGAAAGGACACAGATTTATAGAGAGACGGACAGAGAGATTGGCGATTGAGAGAGGGGATGGACAGAGACAGAGTGAGACAGAGAAACAGAGAAATGTAGATTTCAGAAAGAGGGAGAAAGAGAGAGAGCGAAAAAAATGAGAGAGGGATAGAGATACAGGCGGATAAAATGGAGTCTGAGAGGAGAGAGGTAGACAAGAGGAATGAGACAGAGGGACAGAGAGAGGAAATAGACAGAAACAGAGACAGAGAGACAGGAAGAGACAGAGACAGAGAGACAGAAATACAGAGAGAGACAGAAAGATATATATATAGAGAGACAGAAAGGCAGAATTGAATATTATTTTGCAAAAACCTTACAAAGAAAAGGCCGGTGCAAAAAATGTATAAAATTAATATGATGAAAGTATAAGAAATAAAAATTTACATTTGATATGACGAAAAAGAAAGGAGTTAATCTTGTCAAAAAGGGAAATGATCGGTTGATATCAAAAGTCGAAAAGGAAGGAGAGAAAGAGATAGAGAGAGGGGGAGAAGGGAGAGAGGGGGCAGGGTAGGGGTGGTGAATTTCCCTCTCTCCTATCAGTTAATCCCCCGGCCCCCAGAAAACAAAACAAAAACAATCCGTGGGAAGTTGACCATCGCTCTCAGATTCTCGATTTAATACTGGAAATCTCTAATGCTATAATTATATAGTAACGTATAACTTAAGCATGATGCAATATTGAGCACGGTGACATAACTGCAGGTCGCTGGTTCACGAACACGTCGGTCGTTGTCCATACAGAGCGTCACCCATTCCCCCTCTCAGCATATACATTCCTCAGTAATGCTGTAATCATTCCAGATTAAAAAAAAAAACAAGTATAGCAACTGTCCGTATTGGTTACCTGGACTAGGTGATGAAATCTTAAAAAGAATAGCACCATAAGTTCCGATTGATAACTCTCGAATCCTATCGATTTAACCAGTAGGGTAACGGTTCGTATCTGATAATGTCTTTCCGTTCGTGTTACCCCCCCAATATGAAAATAATGATAATTCAAATGCGTATCTTGTAGGGTGTCAGGGTTAAGGTTGTTCCTTTGGTAGTGGGTGCCTTAGGGTACCATTCCAAGGGTATTATAGAAAAGCACATGGACAGTGTCGGGTCTCGATAGGTAAAGGTCGGATTTCTCCGGAAAGCGGTCCTGCTAGGACCTGCTAGTATCCTAAGGAAAACCCTCGAGATCTAAGGCTACTTGACGCAGGTTGATCCGAGGTGAATCCAACACTCAAGTTTGTTCCTAGACATTTTCCTCCCTTTTTTGGTTCGATTCATGGTAGAGAGTAACACTTGTCCTTAAAGGCCTTATAAATCCGTGGTAAAAGTCAAACGATTGCCAAAGTTTGTGTGTTAAACCATTTAACTTTCTAAAGAAATCCTGCAAAGGATTTAGTAGATAAAAGGCAAAAAACCGTCACGGTTTTCGCACCGTTCTCTAGTGTAAGAAATAGTTTATTACTCGCGAGTAATAAACTATTTGTTGATGTTTGAGTGAAGATTTCTCGAAAAGTACAGCATCCCATACATACCGTAAGATTTCAACATGAGGATTCTATCATGGCCATCTACAAACTGTGGAAATGAGAAGGAAACCTGTGGACATCGATGTTTTCCGATCTTCCCAATGTTGTATTGGTCCTTTAACAGTAAACCTGAAAGGAACCTCATTTTGGCGACATTACCGATCTGTTTCTCAGGAGGAGTATGGCTTTGCGTCAAACTATGTCTTCTAGCAGAAAGCCCATCACGTGTCTCCGATTTGTACTCCAAAATCGTCGAATTCCCTCTTGGAAATTTCAAACCAGTGGCTGAGAGGACCGAAGCGAATAACGCAAGGGGATTTAGCCCTTATAACATCTCGGACTTTCGGTGATATACAAAAATGTTGCAAACTGCTTACTGACTAAAATTACCAAAATGTAAATCTAAAATTTAGTGGGCCTGACGTTTCGATCCTAGCAGGACCTTTCTCAAAGGCAGAGTCTGCCTTTGAGAAAGGTCCTGCTAGGATCGAAACGTCAGGCCCACTAAATTTTAGATCTCGGACTTTCTTTCATTTTTAATAAAAAAAAAATAAAAAAAAAATAAAAACCCGATATTAACAAATATATTTATTTAAAAGAAAAAAAAGAGAGAAAAAAAGAAGAGAGAATCACATTGGGGCAGAGTTGAGTTAGGAGAGGGAGGGGATTGGAAGTTCTGTGTTTTTTTCCCATAGCATGCAGGACCTTCCCCTTAAACAAACTTCAATCTGGGGATTCCCCCACAATTCTATACGGCGTCCGTCTAAAGCGGGTTTTTACAGCCAGCCGTCCCGGAAGTTCCATCTCGAAAGTGACGCATCAACCTCTATGCGAGGCGGCTTTCCCCTCGCCAACAGAAACCGGATTCTCCCTGGTGCCCGGCGCCGCGTTTCTCAGCCGTATAGCGCGGAGCCTCCCTGGCCCCCTCGGACGGCGAGGAGGGGATGGCGCCCTTCACACCGCCGAAGCACCGGATACCAGTTTACATATACTTCTCCGTGGCGGTAACCTGCGGAAAACTACCAACAGGCCAGGCTATAGCACTCACGCAGGGAAACGGGGGAGGGGGGACGTATACGGGGACCCATCACGGAAGTAAACATCACATTGGTCGGCAATTACTGCATGGGCGTATTTTTAAATCGGTCGCCGGCCCCGGGTGCCGTCACCCCCACGGGGCTGGGCAAAGCATAAAACAGGCGCGGCCGCTACTGTCGGAGTCACTTCGAAAATTGTCTGGAGAATCTCGACTCCCTTCCAAGAGCAGAGAGCAATCAACGGTGCCTGCATACAGATTTTACTCCAACTTTGTGCAATCAACACTTACGAAATGGACGCCAAGGTAAGCACTATTTCCAATGCGTGCTCTTCTCTCGCTCTCTCTCTCTCTTCCTCTGCCCTTCTCTCTCCCCTCTCTCTCCCCAACTGCATCCCTTCAGGATCTTCCTCTCGGCACCTCCCTCCTCCTCCTCCTCTCTCTCTCTCTCTCTCGCTCTTCACATCCCTCCTCTCTCTCCCCCACCTACTCTCTCTCTCCACCTCTCTTTTTCTCTCTCTCCTCCGTCCTCTCTCTCCCTTTCTCTATGTCTCTCTCCAACCCTCTCTCTACACCTCCCCGTCTTTCTCTCTATGAAAATATCTGCATTCCAGTGTAGGCCTAACTAACTATGTCCTGACTGAAAGCCCCTACACAACATTGGTAAGATCGAAAAACAGAAATGTTCACAGATTTACATGAAACTTTTACAGTTTGAAGATGGTTATAGTAGAAACCTCTCACTGAAATATTTCTGCCTAAAATGTTGTATTTTGGGAGAAATGAGTAAAAGAAATAATTTACGTCTCACCGATCAGATCTGAACTATTTTTCGGTACAGTACGGCGTTGAATGCTGCATTTTCGCAAAACAAATGAAGCGGTTTTCACGATTTTCTCGAGACTCGGTTGGCGGATTGAGCTGAAATTTTCGCAGGTGTGCTATTTCATGCACACTGGATCAGACAACGTGTGGACGCTATTCTTTGACCTCGACCAATGCTGTGTAGTGGCTTTAAGTTCCTCCATGTCCTATGCCCTATCCTAACTTGACCTGCATCACAAATATCTCAAAAGTTAGAGGGCTCGACGTTTTCGATCCTAGCAGGACCTTCCTCTTTACCTCTGAGAAAGGTTCTGCTAGGATCGAAACGTCAGGCCCTCTAACTTTGGGAGATTTTCCCGATTACTTATCTCGGTTTTAGACTGAACATCACACTGACTAAAGACAGAGAAAGTTGGGAAGAACTATTTGTGAAAAGTTGATTCGACGCTAAACCATTCACAGCGTTGTGAATCCCAGTCGAAGGAATAGACGACGGGGTGCCAGCATGCAATTATTTTTGTAGGTTTTTTTTTATTGGGGAGGGGGACCGATACTTTTTAGGCTAATCGTGGTTTCACACAATTGTCTATAGCTTCTCGTAAGATCCTGTGAATAACTGGGTAACTGAGTGGTGACTCTCAGACTGACACGAATTGTTGGGCCAACTGAACTCCGAATTGTACCCGTCCATGTGAGATGGTGCCCGGTGCAAAAAGTTGGGCCTAATGTTTACAGTGAACTCGCTGGTAACCGGCTATAATACCTCCGTGCCGGCGTGCACACACATACACACACACAGCGCGCGAGCCTGCCACTCACGACCGATAGCCATTGCATGCAGTGAACGGTATAGTATAGGCTTACTGTTGGCCCGGGGGCCTTAACAACCAGACACGTTATACTATGGAAGCGGCCATCACTGGCACACACGCAGTCCAAAGATCGCTTTACTCTCTCTGTATGATAACACGATAGCACTGTTTACTGTATACCCATAATCCAAGGCCATGTGTATGTCACGCGGGGGCACTCGATACGCACGCATCAATAAACCCATTTCGAAAGTTGCCTCTCCCGATCCCCCGAACTCGATGCAAAGCAATGCACGGGGCGCACAATACCATCATAACTACAGATCGGCAGGGGAACGTTCTGTGTACAATAATGCGCCATAGTTGAACGGCCCTACACAATGGATGCGTCTTGAACCAATCTCTCGTTCCACATCAAATGCAATTGTATCATTAGTTTAATTTGAAAATCTCCCTGTATATATACGGTAGTTAAAGGTATACAGAAATCAAAATTAGGCGCTAACAATTAAAAAAAAAAATTAGTCCTTGTATTTATTATGTTGTGAACAAGAGTTTTTAGCTCTTTTTCAAATCCTATTTCTGTACACCTTTATTAGTTGTATTGCTTCTGACTGGTGTCCCCTCACCCCGGCAAAGACTAGTTGACTATTAGTATTAGGGAAAGCCACCATCTAAGGGCTGGATAGCTGACGTCTCTGGTTCAAGTCGTGGTCCGGTCAAAGTTTTATTTTTGCCATTTTTTTAATTTCAATTTGTTCAAAAGTTCCAGTCAGTTTTTCCTTGGTTTGTTTCATAAGATGGGTATATATGTTTAAGGATCGTTATCAAGTCATAGATAAAACATTCGTTATCAAGTCGCGGATCGAAACTATTTGAAGTCGATACTCAATGAACTGCTGCTTTTTTTTGGTAGGGGGGGGCACACTCCGCCTCCGAGGTCCCCATGTAGATCCCACGAAGGAACACTTTCGAAATCAAACGAAGGTGAGGGGAAATACCTTCAGAAGGTAATCCTTTGCGATGCAGTCCCCCCCAAAAAAAAGAAGAAAAAAAAGCATGGCTTAAAGTTGTTTGGTCTATAATTTTATACATTCCCACAGAAAACAAACAAACCCGCCAAGTCATGATAAGCTTGGGATATTTCCCCTGGCTTCGTTGCGAAACTAAACAAAAAACGCGAAAATTACACCTTTTGTTGTCTTCGTTCGCCTGCGTCTATTTGTAAAGCTTGTAATTTTCCCTGTATATTTTTTTTTGGTTCTGTTACTGTCAAAGGAAATAAAGCACCCCTCTGAAAAAAAGTCCTTAAACAAAATGACGACTCCCTCAATCAGCCATCTGTGCTGCATTCTTTCATTTGTTTGGCTGGAATTTCTGGATTGTATGGACGAGTCTCGCAGCAGCTGTATTTTTGATACTGTAGTTCCTCTTACCCTTTCCGAACGATTTCCCAACTTCCCCTGCTCACTGCATGCACGTATATTGTGGGGTGGCTCCGTGCGTGTTTGGGCGGGCCTCTGCGCTGGTATCCTGCTTGAGCGTATAGTGTAATGTACGTAATTACGTGTTACCAATGAATTTTCGGCCTCAAATCGTGCTGGGTATAACTGGTATCCTGCTTGAGCGTGTAGTGCAATGCATTTCCGTGTTACCGATGAATTTTCTGCCTCAAATCCTGCTGGGTGTAATATCTGTAATTGTATAGGCAGCGTGCGGGAAACGTGAGAACGATCCGACCGCGATCCGTCCGCGATCCGACAGCTATCCGATTGCACCACGGCAGGTCAACAATCATTTCGAAATCGACGATAAAAATCAACAAATATAGGGAATTCCAGCCCCCCCAAAAATACAGCGTTTGTTCGGTGATTCAGCTGTTTTTTCGGCAGGAATTGTTACGGGCATATTATGCGTCTCATTCAAAAATAGTCCGAGTTTTTTCAGCGGTGTGTCATTGTATTCCTTTCAACCTTTTAGATAAAGTTGAAAAAAGAAACCCGGTCTACCTTGGAGATCGCATGATTGCCCAATACTGATATACACTTCCGCTTTTTGTTTATTTTTCTTTCTTTTTTCGTCCATGTCTTAAGCGCTTGGTTATCTGTCGAGTCGGCTATACGTTTACCCACCAAAACAACCCGGTTGCTATAGCACTGGGTCCTTTTTTATAGAGCTGTCAAATTTCAATATAGTTTCATATATTGCTAAGTAAAGAAGAGTGGAATACAAGTCGAAAGCGGTTGACATCGCATCGCAGTGCGGATCTGTAATCCTGCTTAGACACGAGGAAGACTTTCCCTGCTTAGCAGATTTTTTTTCACGCTTAAGCGCCCAAATGAAATTGGGCTATTGGGCTGCAGCTGGCTGTATGATTAATCAGTTTGTTTTTGTTTATCCAAACAACCGCAATTCGTCATCCCTCTTCGCTGAGTCAAGGCTGACGAGAATACAAATCTTTCAGCGAAGGGGCATTCCGTCACTCAATGCGTCATACCAGCAACGCATAAAAACAAACAAAAAAGTTATAGTGAAAAAAACTCACCATACTGCGTTCCAAGAAGAAGAATTTCGCACAAAAGTCCATTTTTAATTTGTGTGTGTGTGTTGGGGGTGTTTATAAACCCCTTTTCTTTCAGTAAAGAGGTTGGGGACGAATATAGTTATTCTATAGGGACACTTTCACCTTTGAGATTTCGGGGTTAACTGCGATATACATTTGAATGTTAAGGAAGTGCATTACCGATATACGCAGGTATTTTGTGAAAACACCGGAAAGAAAGAGAAAGAGTGTTTCTTGGAAATCAAAATCCCTTTTTTTTTGGGGGGGGGGGCGGGGGGGGGTTAGGGTTTTTGAGTCGAATGGTTTTGAGTTTTGGGTGTGCTGAGAATGTGGTATTAAATGGTATAGTGGTGATAGTGGGCGTGAATCTAGTGCCTTGTGGAGACCTAGTCCAACAGGGTGAATAGGTCTCCACAGGGAAATTGTAAAGGGGTATAGGTCTCCACAAGGTTTTCACGGAACTGGTATTTGGAAAACAAAACTCAAAAACGGGAAATTTGTGATGGGTAAGAATCCGTCGCAAATGTAAGTGTATATAAGGGACATACGGTCCAAATTTCAACCCAGGAAAGTGAATGTGGCTGAAATGGGAGCATTTTTAAAACATCGTTTCTCACTCGGTTGTATAGTGAACAAGAACAAAGCAATGTCTCCACAAGGATGCACAAATGAGTAGGGGTGTGTGTGTGTGTGTGTTGGGGGGGGGGGAATGACTGGGCTGGCGAATGGCAGCTTAGGCTGTTGTCGTTCGGGGGGGGGGGGGTATTGTTCACCGCGTTTCGCACGGGTGCTTTTTACTGGCGCACATTGCGGCGCCGACCTTTGGGGTCAACACATAGTGGGTGTTTTTTTTTTGGGGGGGGGGTGGGTGTATTTTTGACTCGCTCTATCCAGGGACTCTGAAATGGCGCGTGAAATAATCATGCCCGCCCACACGGAGGGACTGGCGAGGGAAAATCCCTCGGCTATATAATTCAATTGGTTTTTCAATGGATCAACAGACGAACAAAGAGTCCGCCCCAAACCCCTTCTATTTAAGGAAAAGTGAAATCGGGATTCCGATTCACATTCACATTCCCTCCCCGCGTACGTCAGGCCCTCGAACTTTTGAGATGTATGTATTGCGGGTCATTTTAGTCAGTGAGCAGTTTGCAACAGGTTTTTTTTTTTGGGAATTTACTTCATGGTAATTAATACTTAATTAATAAAAGGATTACCTAGTCCTGCTAGGATCGAAACGTCAGGCCCTCTATCTTTTGAGATTCATGTATTGCAGGTCATTTTAGTCATTGAGCAGTTTGCAACAGTTTTTTATATTAGCTTGTAATAATGAATACTGACAAATAAAACAGTCTAAAAACCAAAGGAAAATGTTTGCCCTATCGATTGCAGGAACTTTTTTTTTTAATATTCCCATTTTTTCTTCTTCTGCGGATTCCTTATCTCCAGGCACTATCGTCTGCCCTCCTCCAAGTCATCGCCGTGACTGCGGCGCTCCTGATCGGCCTGACGATCCCCGCCGCCTCCGCCAGGTCCGTCTCCGGCGCCAGCAAGTGCCCCCTGAGCCCGCTGGACAAGAGCTCGCTCTACCCGTCCACGACCACGCTGGCCCTGCACCCGATGAACGACACGCCGTACCAGGACGACGTCGTGACCACCCCGACCCCCTGCCCCGCCACGGTCGGCGCCGGCGCCAGCCCCCCGGTCTACGCGAGCGACCCGCTCAGCCGCAAGTCCACTTGCCCCTACGAGTTCTTCACCAACTACGACCGGCAGAGGATCCCGGCGGTGTATGAGGAGGCCCGCTGCCTGTGCTCCGGCTGCCTGGACGCCTACACGGGCGTGCAGTACCCGGACCTGACGTGCCAGCCCATCCGCTACCCGATGACCGTGCTGCGCAAGAAGCTGGTCAGCCCCGTGAACGGCTTCGAGATGTACTCGCAGACCACCGAGATGATCACAGTCGGCTGCACCTGCGCCCGGCTCGTGTCTTCCTAAGCCGCTCTACCAAAGAAAAAGAAAAGAAAAAAAAACAAGCAAAACAAACGATGGCTAGGGCTTGGTCTTGGACGTGGGGCTTGGGGATAGGGGATTGGTTTCGGGCTTAGGCTTGGGTTTGAGCTTTAGCTTGAGCTCGACTCGGGCTCGGGCTTGGGCTCAGGCTTCGGCTCGTGCTTGGGCTTGGGCTTGGGCTTGGGCTTGGGCTTGGGCTTGGGTTTGGGCTTGGGCTTGGGCTCGGGTTTGGGCTCGGGCTTGGGCTTGGGCTCGGGCTTGGGCTTGGGCTTGGGCTCGGGCTTTGGCTCGGGTTTGGGCTCGGGCTTGGGCTCGGGCTCGGGCTTGGGCTTGGGCTTGGGCTTGGGCTTTGGCTCGGGTTTGGGCTCGGGCTTGGGCTCGGGCTTGGGCTCGGGCTTGGGCTCGGGCTTGGGCTCGGGTTCGGGCGCGGACTCTGGTTCACTTTCCTCACAGATCCACAGTATACTAACAAGCTTTTGACCGTTGTTTCTGGGTTACTGAGCACTGACAACGAAGCTTTAAGAATTCAGCGTCTATTTACAGCCTTCTGACCTTTTCCCCATTAACTTATGACTATTTTATGGTATGACTGCCTGCCTGCTTTAGTTGGGCTAGCTGGCTGGCCACCTAGCGACCGCGTGCACAGGGCAGCCATCTTGGTCGACCTCCCCGCCTGCCCTGTACAGTAAAGCGCCGACAATTCCCACGTCGTAGGGAAGGCGCCAGACTACCCTCCCGCCTAGTTCAACATTGGGCCCTTTTCCCAAAAAAACCCGGCTTAGGCTCAGGCTCTGGCTTTGTCTCCATTTCTTTCATCCAAGTACATGGCATGAAAATTGGCAGGCCTTTGGCTTTGTCTTTGAATATTAGGCCTATACTGAGTTAAAAAAAATTCCAAAGTTCCAACTTCATCAAAGAACTCCAACGTATGATTTCAGCTTGTGGATGACATTGACAAAGCCGGAGCCGAAGCCTAAGCCTAAGTTTTGGAAAAGGGCCTTGGGTTCGTTCGAGGAAAAGGGAAAACAAGATGGCTGCCTGGTATGGACGTTCCCGTGTAGTTGCACCATTATGAGGTCATTATTTAAATATTTATGGCTTAATTTATTTATTTAAATGCACGCACGAGCATATAGAGGCCTCTATGCGCCTCAGTGGTTACACAGAAATGTTCGTCACTCGACGAAGAGCTTAGCAATAACTTCTTGCGCGATAATAGTTTTATATGTCGTGGAAGTATGTAATTATACTTTTGCCTGGTACTACTGTGCCCATGCGCACAAAAGGCATAACGAAGCACATTTGTGTGCTTTTTAATTTCAGGAAAAAAACCCCGCAGCAAGTGCTGAAGGAGTGTCGTAGTTCCGTTGTAGGAACATTTCAATTTACGAAAAATATTTATGACCAAAAGAAGAAAATATAATTATACAGAAGAAAAATATAAGATTTTTTAGATATTAGTATTGTTTTTTATGCTATTTAAAATTCCATATTTATACAAGATTCTATATCATTATTTAAAAATTCTCTATTTTTGGGTATGGAGATATGTATATTATTTATTTTGCTTGTAGCTTTATAGTATGAACGAGAAAACATTCAGAAATGTCTTATATGGTATATTAATCTGGAGAAAGAGGTTTTTGGATAAGACTTGCATGGTGGAAATACTAAGTGGAAGGTTTGCCTTGGCACCGAGAAGGAGTGTGGCTCTGAAAAGAGCCGGTAACTCAACTGTTTAAACTCGCAAAATGAAACGCTTCAAGCTGTATGACAGTACTATGTACATCAGGCCATGCAGCCCTTTTTTGTTACTCAGTATCCCAAATCTTTACTGGATTTTTCCTTCATGATTATTATTCGCAATCTTCAAAAATCAAAAGTATTTTCGAACAGATACAAAATACTGCTGTCCTCTTCACAGCAGTAGAAGAGTAGTCAATTGTAATCTATAGACTTAATTAAACTGGTATATTTTTGGGACAATAGTTTATAATTGTAAAAGCTTTCCATCAAAACAAATCTAGTGCCATCTCAGACTTAATTTCATAATTTAAGGAGATATTCATTTCGAAATATCCGTTTTCATTAAAAAGTTATTTTTCTGCTTGTTAGAGTTATATTTATGTATTTATACTCACCCAGGGTGAAAAATTGTATTTCTTATATTTAAAGTTTTAATTTTTTTGATCGTTTTTGAGCGCTGCCATAGATTCATTTTCCAGCTCTCTGCCACTTTTGGGACAAAAAGGAGGATTTGGTGTTACACAGCACTTTCTGTCTGTCTGTATATGTGTCTATCTCTCTGCTGTCTGTCCGTATGTCTGTACGTCTGCCTGTCTGCCTGCCTGTCTGTATTTCTGTCTGTCTGTATGCCTTTCTGTCTACCTGTCTGCCTGTTTTTCTGTCTGCCTTTCTGTTTGTGTGTCTGCCTTTCTATCTGTCTGCCTTTCTGTCTGTCTGTCTTTCTGTCTACCTGCCTGTTTTTCTGTCTACCTGTCTGCCGTTCTGTCTGCCGTTCTGTCTGTCTACCTGCCTGTAGATCTGTCTGCCTGTTTTGCTGTCTGCCTGTCTGCCTTTCTGTCTGTCTTTCTGCCTTTCTGTCTACCTTTCTACCTTTCTCTCTGTCTGTCTGTCTGTCTGTCTATCTTGCTGTCTGGCTGTCCGTCCTTGATGGAAACACATTGTCCTGTGGCCTCGGCCGCAGTGTCAGTGGGCGGTGCCTTCACTCAACCTTTGACCTCAGTGGCCAATTATTGACTGCCGTGTAGTCTTAATGCATACGGGAAAAGAATCACAGAATGTCTTCTCTCATTTTTATCAGTTTATACTCAGATTGAATGCAATAAAAGCAGTTACTTCAGAAATAGATAATTGGTTTGTTTGCGTTTTGTCTTGGGTCTCCTGCAGCGTGTCTAAAGAACACTCATTTTTTTTAAAGCCTCCTACATAACATTGGTAAGATCGAAAAACAAATGTTCTCAGATTTACATGAAACATACAGTTTGAAGATGGTTATAGTAGAAACTTCGCACTGATTATGTCTGCCTAAAATGCTGTAATTTTGGAGAAAAGAGTAAAAAAATCGTTTACGTCTCACCCCTGATCTAAACTATTTTTTTGAACAATTCGTTGAATGCTGCATTTTCGCGAAACAGTTTTCCCACTATTTTCTCGAGACTCGGTTGGCGGAATGAGCTGAAATTTGCACAGGTGTGCTATTTCGTGCATATGTTGCAAGCGTGAAGTGAAGTATGATGTTTGAGGCGACGACAAATGACGAGATTCGTCCACGTCACTTAGACGTGGCAGTCCCTGCAAGACCTTTCTACGGGTCACCGTTGACCGTATAGGCGCGGTCGAGAAGTATACAGGTTTGAAAGCTTCAAATCGTGGAAAAAAACCTGACAACACCAGAGCTCTTGGCTGCCACTGCTGATGACAGGACAATCTGGAGAAAGTATAATTATATGTCCTGGTTTGACAGCGCTCTGATTCCCACGACGGCATCCTTGTCTGAAAGAGAGAGAGAGAGAGAGAGAGAGAGAGAGAGAGAGAGAGAGAGAGAGAGAGAGAGAGAGAGAGAGAGAGAGAGAGAGAGAGGGAGAGAGAGAGGAGGGTGAGTGAGTGAATAAGAGGTTAGGGAGGGAGGAGAGAGGGGGAGGGAGAGAGGGAGAAGGGAGAGAGGGAGAAGGTGGAGGGAGGGAGGAGAGAGGGAGGGGGAAGGTGGAGGGAGGGAGGAGAGAGGGAGGGAGAGAGGAGGGTGAGTGGGTGAGTAAGGGGGTAGGGAGAGAGGAGAGAGGGGGAGGGAGAGAGGGAGAAGGGGAGGGATGGAGAAGGGGAAGGGAGGGAGGAGAGAGGGAGGGAGAGAGGGAGAAGGGAGGGAGGGAGAAGGGAGGGAGGGAGAAGGTGGAGGGAGGGAGGAGAGAGGGGGAGGGAGAGAGGGAGAAGGGAGGGAGGGAGAAGGTGGAGGGAGGGAGGAGAGAGGGAGGGAGAAGGTGGAGGGAGGGAGGAGAGAGGGAGGGAGAGAGGAGGGTGAGTGAGTGAGTAAGGGGGTAGGGAGGGAGGAGAGAGGGGGAGGGAGAGAGGGAGAAGGGAGGGAGGGAGGGAGAAGGTGGAGGGAGGGAGGAGAGAGGGAGGGAGAAGGTGGAGGGAGGGAGGAGAGAGGGAGGGAGAGAGGAGGGTGAGTGAGTGAGTAAGGGGTAGGGAGGGAGGAGAGAGGGAAGGGAGGAGAGAGGGCGAGGGAGAGAGTGAGAAGGGAGTGATGGAGAAGGGGAAGGGAGGGAGGAGAGAGGGAGGGAGAGAAAAGGGTGAGTGAGTGAGTAAGGGGTAGGGAGGGAGGAGAGAGGGGAGGGAGGAGAGAGGGGGAGGGAGAGAGGGAGAAGGGGAGGGATG
>OX465119.1:10116440-10151440 GCA_949987565.1 Luidia sarsii | reverse complement strand
CTCCGTGCATGACGTCAACGGTGGTGCCGACTCCCAGTGATAAGACTTGCATGGTGGAAATATTAAGTGGAAGGTTTGCATGGTGGAAATATTAAGTGGAAGTTTTGCATGGTGGAAATACTAAGTGGAAGGTTTGCATGGTGGAAATACTAAGTGGAAGGTTTGCATGATGGAAATATTAAGGAGAAGGTTTGCATGGTGGAAATATTAAGGGGAAGGTTTGCATGGTGGAAATACTAAGTGGAAGGTTTGCATGGTGGAAATATTAAGGGGAAGGTTTGCATGGTGGAAATACTAAGTGGAAGGTTTGCATGGTGGAAATATTAAGGGGAAGGTTTGCATGGTGGAAATACTAAGTGGAAGGTTTGCATGGTGGAAATACAAAGTGGAAGGTTTGCATGGTGAAAATACTAAGTGGAAGGTTTGCATGGTGGAAATATTAAGTGGAAGGTTTGCATGGTGGAAATACTAAGTGGAAGGTTTGCATGGTGGAAATTCTAAGTGGAAGGTTTGCATGGTGGAAATACTAAGTGGAAGGTTTGCATGGTGGAAATGCTAAGTGGAAGGTTTGCATGGTGGAAATACTAAGTGGAAGGTTTGCATGGTGGAAATACTAAGTGGAAGGTTTGCATGGTGGAAATACTAAGTGGAAGGTTTGCATGATGGAAATATTAAGTGGAAGGTTTGAATGCTGGAAATATTAAGGGGAAGGTTTGCATGGTGGAAATACTAAGTGAGAGGTTTGCATGGTTGAAATATTAAGGGGAAGGTTTGCATGGTGGAAATACTAAGTGGAAGGTTTGCATGGTGGAAATACTAGTGGAAGTTTTGCATGGTGGAAATACTAAGTGGAAGGTTTGCATGGTGGAAATACTAAGTGGAAGGTTTGCATGATGGAAATATTAAGGGGAAGGTTTGCATTGTGGAAATACTAAGTGGAAGGTTTGCATGGTGGAAATACTAAGTGGAAGGTTTGCATGGTGGAAATACTAAGTGGAAGGTTTGCATGATGGAAATTCTAAGTGGAAGGTTTGCATGGTGGAAATACTAAGTGGAAGGTTTGCATGGTGGAAATTCTAAGTGGAAGGTTTGCATGGTGGAAATACTAAGTGGAAGGTTTGCATGGTGGAAATTCTAAGTGGAAGGTTTGCATGGTGGAAATACTAAGTGGAAGGTTTGCATGATGGAAATACTAAGGGGAATGTTTGCGGCGACACAATCTATAGCACTTCTCTTTCAAGAAGAATTGTGGCTCTGAAAAGTTTCGGTAACTCAGATAAGACTGGAAGCTTTGCATGGTGGAAATATACTAAGTGCATGGAAGGTTTGCAGTGACACCATATAGCACTTCTCTTTCGAGAAGGAGTGTGGCTCTGAAAAGAGCCGGTAACTCAGATAAGACTGGAAGCCAGTGTGCATGGTGGAAATATAAGTGCTTGGATGGTTTGCAAACCTTCCACTTAGTATTTCCACCATGCAAACCTTCCACTTAGTATTTCCACCATGCAAACCTTCCACTTAGTTTTTCCACCATGCCAACATTTATGTCTTATCTAGTCTGAGTTTCCGGCTCTTCCCAGAGCCATACTCCTTCTCGAAAGAGAAAGAGAAGTTCTATACATGGTGTCACTGCAAACCTTCCCCTTAACTCCCATTGAGTCGTGACTGTTTAAGGGCGCCGCACACAAGAGCTATACTGTTGAGAAAAAAGTCTCTCGTGGCCTTTAGCTCAGCACGTTGCTCACCGTGTGCGCTGAACTTTTAGTGAGATTTCTGCCTCATGAGGCCGCGAGACCAATACCTATGTATCCTGTTAGATTCCTTTTCGCCTCGCGTGGATGAAAAAAAAAACATCTTTGAGGCGACGTATATGACCCACGAATTTGAGTTACTACATGGCTGTGATCAATCACAAAATACCATTTTCGAGTGTGTGTGTTTGTCGCAAACAGAACTATATCATATAAGGGACGTGCGCTAGAGATTTCATCCTAGGAAAGTGATTCTGGTTCGAAAGGGAGCGATTTGAATTAGGCTTTTCTGGGAGTATTTTTTTAGTACACGAGAACAAAGGAAATACCCCACAAGTATACGCGTGTAAGGGTGTGTGTGTGTGTGGGTGTGTGTGTGTGGGTGTCAACGCACAGGGTCCCTGCTGCTACGACTTTGAAAAAAAATAACCTCGGTGGTTAACCTATGACTCGTGATTTTACCTGTGACCTCTCGCGCAAGTTGACCTTTTCGGCCTCCTGTGCCCCCTCCTCCTTTCATCGCTCGGGCTTTCGGGGAACGGGGTTGCCTCGCGGCCAGTGACGTCAGTGTGACGTCAGCCAGACCGCGGGTAGCCTGCCCGCTCACAGCGAATCCCCAGCCATCCGTGAAAACGCCATGAATATCCCCTCAATAACTTTGAAAAGAAAAGAAAAAGCTGCACAAACCAACAAAAGGACAGTGGTGGAGGCTCGGTCTATTTTCGTATGAATTTATTCTGACTTCAGTTGAAAAAAAAAATATAAAGCTTGCTCTTAATTTCTAAGAAAATTGCAGTTTTAATGCCACAAAAGTCTACTTCAAGATCTCTCTACCGTGAGACCCGCCTTAGAATCCCAACACAGATGAAAACATAGCTTATAAAAAAATGCATTTTGTTTCAATTAAATTAGATTGAATATAAACGCTATTCGTTGTTATTTGCTTTAGGTTATAAGGAAATTGCATGCAGTTTTAATGCCACAAAAGTCTACCTCAGGATATTCCCACCGTGAGACACACCACAGAATCCCAACACTCAGATGAAAACATAACTTACGATTGAATAAAGAATACACTTTGTTTTAGATTACATTAAAACATTTTTTTTAAACGCTATTCGTTGTTATTTACTAAATCTTTAAGAATATCTTTCGCTGATAAAGCAAATAGTTCCATTGGGAACCAAAAAACCCCAATTTCACATTGTGAAATACGTCACGAGTTGACAGTTTCGTATTCTCGACCATGATTCGTGGTCGCAATAATTATATCGGATTTTTCAAATAGAACTTAATGAACGAAACGCTAATAAATGTTATAGATGACAAGCACTATTCTCATATAAATACCGGTATTACACCATTATTCCCATCAACTAACTATCAGATGGGTATATAAGTCCATAATCCATAAATAAATAAAATTAGATTTGTTATAAAAAGAAATGAATGCAGGTGTACTATACTTTGGCACTTGATAATTGCTGGAAAACTTATAAATAAGAATGAGTACACCATGAACTATTGCTTCTCGATAATTAAACCATAACCACTTTAAATAAATAGATTTATATATATTTCTAAATAGAATGCTTACGCCTGATATAATTTAAAAGTGAATTCCGCCTTTGAGGAAGACCGTTGTTTAGGATGGAAACGTCATTTTAAAAATTTGCAGTTTTGAAAATTTGAATGCCTGCCATTTTTGTCAAGGCACATGTGGAGTTATATGTGGAAGTTGGTGTTCGTTGGTCACTGTTTGTTCTGATTTTGTCCACCTACTTCTTCTTCTTCTTCTTCTTCTTCTTCTTCTTCTTCTTCTTCCTCTTTGGCCAAAAAGTCCATAGTCAAAGCACAATGGCGTTATGCGCGGATTATCTAGTTGCATCAATTCTATGAGGGTCTGCCTTACTCAACGTAATAAGCACTGAGTGCGCAGTGCTTTGACCGATTGCCTGCTGCAAAACAAACCAGGCAGCTCGGGCGTGATTCGAACCTGCGTCTGTTTCCAAGACGTCTGCACGATGTACAAAGCAGAAGTCGCGGGTTCGAATCCCGCCAGAGCAGCCTAGATTTTGTTCAGCAGGCAATTGGGCAAAGCACTGAGCACTCAGTGCTCATTACGTCGAGTTGGACAAAACGTCAGTAGGACAAAATTGCCGTGAAACATAAAATTCAGTACAGTTTCACAACTTGTCCATGCTCAAAATGCTCATTACCAGCTTTTCATGGTGATTTCACCAGTGGTCTATTCAAAGCCACACTCTTGGTGGTAAATGGCTGCAATGCACAAGCCTGTGGTGTACAATTACATAGAATAGACCACAACCGCCTGACAGATGTGTGGTGATTTGGCTAGATGCAGGTCAGATGAGTTGAAATGTCAGGGCGAATTCACTCTAAAAAGGATCCATGAAATCACCATGAATCTGGTTTCTCGTGTGAACATGACATAATCAGCCAATTTTCACGGCTTAGATTTTCACAGTGTCAGCAGTCTATTGGGCAAAGCACTGAACACTCAGTCGAGCATAATATAGGACAAACCCTCACTGAATCACATTCTCTTGAATTCTACCGGCAAAACAGTGGGCCCGGCAGAGGACGACCGCACCGCGTGCCTAGCCGAGGATGCCGGGGGCGCGGCGGGAGCCGCTCTCCCGCCGGAGGCAGACGCAGGCCACGGTGACCGACTCCACGCTCTCCTCCACCCGGTAGACGCCGCCGAGGCACGGGCCCCGCCGCAGCACGGGCAGGTTGTAGGCCACGGGCGTGCAGGCGAAGTCCGTGCGGGGCTGGGCCGTGGTCGGGTCCAGCAGGCAGTGGTCGGGGCACCGGCAGACGGCGCGCGTGACGGTGGCCGGGAAGCGGTCCGGGTCGTGGTCGGTCTCGTACGTGAAGGGGCAGACGGCGGCGCGGGCCGTGGGCCAGCCGGGGCGGACCGGCTCGCCCACGGGGCAGGTGGTGTTGGCGGCCGGCGAGGAGGTGTCGAACGGGGTGCCCGGGGTCGGGAAGAGGCTGAGGGGACCCGGCGTGCAGGCGTGACTGCCGGCCAGAGGGTTGGCTGCAGCCACCCCCAGTAGAGCCATCAAGAGCTTTACCGTTAGAATCTGAGTCGAATAAAAACATCATAGATGTAAGTTATAACATGATGTTTGCGTCAAGGAGAATGTAGGCCTAATTCAATGAGGTATATATGGGGTATTAGGATCACTAAACGTTGCGATCGAGGAGAATGTAATTCAATGAGGGTTTGCCCTGCCCGACGTGAAGGGTATAGGATCATATAGATATAACATGATGTTTGTGTCAAGGAGAATGTAATTCAATGAGGGTTTGCCCTGCTCGACGTGAAGGGTATAGGATCATAAATATAACATGATGTTTGTGTCAAGGAGAATGTAAATCAATGAGGATTTGCCCTGTTCGACGTGAAGGGTATAGGATCATAGATATAACATGATGTTTGCATCGAGGAGAATGTCATTCAATGAGGGTTTGCTCTGCTCGACGTGAAGGGTATAGGATCATAAATATAACATGATGTCTGTGTCAAGGAGAATGTAAATCAATGAGGGTTTGCCCTGTTCGACGTGAAGGGTATAGGATCATAGATATAACATGATGTTTGCATCGAGGAGAATGTCATTCAATGAGGGTTTGCTCTGCTCGACGTGAAGGGTATAGGATCATAAATATAACATGATGTCTGTGTCAAGGAGAATGTAAATCAATGAGGGTTTGCCCTGTTCGACGTGAAGGGTATAGGATCATAGATATAACATGATGTTTGCGTCGAGGAGAATGTCATTCAATGAGGGTTTGCCCTGCTCGACGTGATAATCAATCAATCAATCTTGAAATAAACATTAAGATAATTCGCATGGAACGCCAATAGCAGAGCTGCCAACCATTCCTATTTTGAAGTAATCATTCCTCTTTTGGGGGGGTAAGAATTTATAACTTTTTTTGGGGGGGGGGCTTGGAAATACTCATGTATTCCTATGTTGTTTCCGTTAACGGCAATCGATATAGACAAATGCAAGGGCTACATCAATAGGCCAAAGATCAACTTCTGATGTTGATAATAACAGGAAATTGACATTATCGTGTCTGAACTCCCCCTAAGATTGAAAGGTGAGGCCCTACCTAATGCTCGATTAAAAACATGGCAAAGACTAGTTGACTATTTGGGAAGGCCACCATCTAAGGGCTGGATAGCTCAGCTGATGGAAGAGCACTGCTACGGGTTCAAGTCCCGGGTTCAAATCCCGGTCCAGTCAAAGTTTTCTTTGCCAATTTGTTTTTCGAAATGATCAAAGATATGGTTAACTTGTCAACTATAGGCATACAGATCGTAAGTGGTCGAGTTCCGACAGACTTTCGCGGAGGCGAATTGAACTTACCCTGAACATGCTTGCTGAAACTATAGGCCGCTGGCGATTTGTAAAAACCGGGGAGCCTTCGAGCTATGTGACTGCTTTTCGTCCTTTTTTTGTCCTCCTCCGGTTGTGCTGGCGATTATACTCGACGCAGAGTGGAAAGTGACTTTGGATGACCCGAGGCCCTGGCTTTTATAGCACCATCGGCCGGAACAGAACCGGCTCCTAAAAGCAAAACGTACAAAAGCACCGCTAAAACAACCGGACCTATACCAGCTTCGTTCATCGATCGAAAATAAACTTGGGCCAATCCCGAAAAAAGGCAAAACAAAAAAGCAAAACAAAAAAGCCACCCCCCAAAAAAAAGAGAGAGAGAGAGAAAAAAACACCTGCCCTAAAGTACTTCCCCCATGAGGAAACAATGCAAGAGGATTGTTTGAAATCACAACAAAAAAGAACAATTGTTTGCTGTGCGGGAAAAAAAGAAGAAGAATTTGGATGAAAAAGAGCAGCCGCTTTGATAGGAAGAATACAAATTATCTATTGACGCGGAACAATTGCCAACGCCTCTGCTTTGACCTCGATTAAGAGGATTTGGAAACAGAAAAAAAGGGGAAATGTTGGGGGACGTTATGGAAGTCACTGGCACGCTGGTGGACTTCTGAATTTTATTTTTTCCTTTTTTTTTTTTAATGTTGGATCCCCTTCCTCTTTCCATCCAACGCGTCCGTGTCAAAAGAGGGATTTGGTGTGCACTGCCGGGTCTCCGATCAGCCGTGACAACACGGCGGCCGCTCTGCCCGAAACACGCTTCGTTGCCCCCCCCCCGTGCATTCCCGGACTATTTCTCTACCACACCGTGAAATAAATTATACACTTCCGTCAGTATACAGTCACGCGAGTCACCTGCAAAATCCACGTGGCCTGTTTCGATATACTTTTGTTGTCTTGTTTGAAGTATGTCTTTGGTGCATTTTTTTTCCGGTGGGGTCTGTGATTTTTTTTCCCTTGAGGGGTAAAGATTTTACTGAAGGTGTATTACAAAAAAAAAAAATCGGAAGGAGTTCTGAGTAAAGGGCTGGAACGACTCATCGATCCGGGATCAAAACACAGTACGTCTTTCAATATGTACATGTATGTATAGTTTTGTGGGGATTTTTTGTTCAATATAATCCTTCTTTTGTGTTCACTCCTCCATATATACTTCTCTCTTTGATCTTTCCTCTCCTATCACTAATCCCTACCCTACTCCTTGCTCTTCCCTTTGATCTCTCCCTACCAGCTTCACTCTTTGTCCTTTGTTTCTCATCCGTGTCCCATTCACTCTCTTACCCCCTCCTTCGTGTACATGTACATGGATCTGTTTTGTTCTTGTCACTCTGCCTTTAAGAAAGGTCCTACTAGAATCGAAACGTCAGGCCCACTAAATTTTGAAATGTGTTTAAAACCCTTTAAACACAGCCCTGTACAATATCGGACGCCGGCGTTTTGATGAAATAATTGCTTATAACTCTTTATCTACCGCCCTCTGTTGGTCAAAAGTGGTACCATTGGAAAGGTGAATAAACAAGCTTTCTAACCATAGTATGTCGGACGTATACAAAAATAAATACGGGATGAAAAAGAAGCCAGACCAATCCCTTTTCTGTCATTCACAAGCTTTCGCGAGTTTCGGCCCAAAGTGTGCAACCTCCCCGTTGAATTATCGTGTAAAATACTTCATACTACAGCTTCAGAATGCCCCAAAAGAAGCCTGAAAAGACACTACATATTGCCGGTGTTCCAGAACAACATATGGAGAAGAAGACATTTCAGATAATGTTGAATTTCTTCGACGAGAGCGAAGAAAAGACGATCTTGAAGTGGCACACTAGCTGGATGTATGATTTGTTTAGCTACCCATGCATGTACATGTACATTGACCAATACACGTTTACAGACATGGTAATGGATCATTTGGATGGTATCATTTGGGGGGTAATACTCACTTTTGTCTACATATTTTTATATGGATAGAAAGAGTACTAGTTGTAGAATACAAAAATGAGGTCGGAACTTTCTCAGTAATTTTCTAAAATTATGAAATTTACGTAAATATGAAAAAAATTACATTTTCAAATTCAAATAAGAGATTAAAAATGGCCGCACTGTTTTTTTTCAAAAGACCCTGCATGATTTATTTCTTCACCACAGAAGCTCAATGTAGCTCAATATGTAAGCTTTAGAACGGTATATAATGTGATGAAGTTTATGACGGTATATAATGTGATGAAGTTAATTGTGAAGACAAAATCACAGCACATGCAAAACTCACAAAAATGGGCCTGAGTTTAAATTTTGCCAACCGCTTATACTGTCTTCAAGAAAAAAATAAAATCTTTAGAAAAAGGGCTCGCAAAGCTCGTGCTAGAATCTGAGGGAGGCAGGGAGGCAGGAAGGCAGGGATTGAAGGAGGCAGGCAGGGAGAGAGGCAGGGATGGAGGGAGGCAGGGAGGCAGGGATGGAGGGAGACAGGGAGGGGGCAGGGAGGGAGGCAGGGGGAGGGAGGGAGGCAGGGAGGCTGGGGGAGGGAGGCAGGGAGGCAGGAAGGGAGGGAGACAGGCAGGCAGGGAGACAGGCAGGGATGGAGGCAGGAAGGGAGTGATGCAGGCAGGGAGACAGGCAGGGTTCGAGGCAGGGAGGCAGGCAGAATACGACACGACATAATAAGACTACACATGCACAAACTACATGCAATTCTGGTGTTGTTTTTTCCAGTATACTGTATTCAAAAGGAAAAACGCCCAAACCCAGCTATCTTCTTTAGACTAGGGACACGGATGTGGTTTCCTGATTCCTAGATACTCCGTGGGCGGCAGAAACTGAGCGAAACGACCGAAATTAACCCAGTTACCCGGAGGAGGATCTAATACCTTCAAAACTTCTTTTTTTCATTCCAATTCCGATTTTGGTTCTTTGGAGAAAAAACGGGATTCCCAGGTTCATTCCAATCAGTGGTAAATCGTTGTGAAATTTACGGAAGCGATTACGCAAACGTATAATACAGAGCAGAGGATTTTCAATTTGGTCAAAATTAATGAAGCGGTTTTTCACTATTTGCTCGAGACTCAGTTGGCGGATTGAGCTGAAATGTTCACAGGTGTGCTATTTCATGTATATGTTGGATCAAACAACGTATGGATGCTATTCTTTGGCCTCGACCAATGTTTTGTTATCCCTTATTTAAAGGCCTATATACAACATTGGTAAAGGTCAAAAGATTGCCACAGTTTGTGTTAAACCATTAGACATTAAAACAAAAGACATCCTTCAAAGGTTTGAGCTCAAATGGTGATCTGAGAAAGTAGACAATTGAAATAAACCGTCACGGTTTACGCAGCGTTCTGTGGTGTAAGAAATAGTTTCTTACTCGCGAGTAATAAACTATTTGTCGATGTTTGAGTGAAGATTTCTCGAAAAGTACAGCATCCCAGACAGTAAGATTTCAACATGAGGATTCTATCATGACCATCTACAAACTGTTTAAATCAGAAGGAAATCTGTGGACATCGATATTTTCCGATCTTCCCAATGCTATATCGGGCCTTATTAATTAAGAATGTCCTTATTAATTAAGAATGTCCTCAAAGTGATATACAAAAATGTTGCAAAGTGCTTACTGACTAAAATTACCAAAATGCAAATCTTAAAATTTAGTGGGCCTGACGTTTCGATCCTAGCAGGACCTTTCTCTTTGAAAAAGGTCCTGCTAGGATCGAAACGTCAGGCCCACCAAATTTTAAGAATGTCCTCATTAATTAATTAAGAATGTCCGGGTTTCTTTAAAAACGTTTGTTCTCATTAGATGATTCATTCACTGCGGAATAATCTGACAACACCCCAGCCCCTCGAAATTCCGTTTATCATTGGATAAAAATAGGGACTTGTACTTGTACTAGAAAACCCTATAGACTAGATGCCACTAAGACCATGACATTTAACTTTGATTTCTATTTTTTTCTGTGGAGGAATCTTTCCAGAAACGGAAGTGGGAAGTTCCATCAACGGGTAAAACTCTCAAAGAGAAAGGTCCTGCTAGGATCGAAACGTCAGGCCCACTAAATTTTAAGAATGTCCTCATTAATCAATTAAGAATGTCCGGGTTTCTTTGAAAACGTTTGTTCTCATTAGAAGATTCAGTCACTGCGAATTAATCTGACAACACCCCAGCCCCTCGTCTGTTCGCTGGAAATTCCGTTTATCATTGGATAAAAATAGGTCTTGTACTTGTACTAGAAAACCCTATAGACTAGATGCCACTTAGACCATGACATTTAACTTTGATTTCTATTTTTTTCTGTGGAGGAATCTTTCCAGAAACGGAAGTGGGAAGTTCCATCAACGAGTAAAACTACCCCCAAAAAAAACAAAAACAAAAAAACAAAAAAAAATTGGCGCGTGATCGGAAAAATATGCAGCGGCCGTTATTTTATGCGACCAAGCGAGAGAGGACCTCCCTTTGAAATGCTCACCGCACCCCTCTCCCGGTAAAATTGAAGCACTTCCGGCTGTTTTGTGGGGGTGCTACTGCGCGTGCGCAACTGGAGGTTATAGCATTCTCTGTAGGTTAAAGTGCAGACGATCCGAGCGTACAGCTATGGCCCATTACGAATCCATGGATCGGGCTCGGGCTCAGGCTTCGTCTCCGTCTGACAAAAACTGAAACTCAAGGTTGTGGGTTGTTGCCGAATTTGAAGGTTTGTTGACTTGATAAGTATACAGAGTAATTACCAAGAAACTATAGGGACAGACGCTTGTTTTTAGATGCCCGTGATATTATAACGAGTAGGATATAAAAGATATTATGATCGAAGCCTAAGCCCGAGCCTAAGCCTTCATTTCGTAACCGGACTATAAGTGGAAAGCATTGCATGTGAAAAACAGTTCTTTTGAGGAGGAGAGTGTGTGGTCGCGGAAAGAGGCGGCAACTCGACGTTTCGGGCGGTGTGTAGTCTGCCCGTCGTCCATGGCGACTGCGACGCTGCACGAAGCGTTGAAATACCGGGTTTTTTTTTAAATGAGATGACCTATATATACATGCATGCTGTCACCGCCAACTTTCTATATACTTTGTGTCTCGACCATTCAAACATTCAAATCTGACTGCAAAAAAAAAAAAAAAAAAAAAACAACAACCGTGGGAATTTTCAATTGCGCCCTTCAAAAATGCCGATCGAAGAGGCTAACTTTACGAAATGAGGTTATCACAAAAACAAAATGGTTCGTCATACCAGACTCTCGTGACTAAACTGCCGACAGGCTGCGAGAGGTTTTCTCGGAAAAAGAAAATACAGAAGAAGAAATATCAAGAGTTTAAGACTGAGTGCTTGATCCTGAAATAACCACCGCTTTGGGGGAAATAAAAAGGTTACATTGTAGTTTCTTTCTACCGTGAATTGGGGGGGGGGCGGTTATTACCCACACGCATCGCCCGTGGGCCCGGCCTTTACTATATGCTGTGGCCTGACTGTGAACTTCGCAGTAATTCTTTTTGTCTGAATAGCAAACAAACACACACACAAAAACCATCGTGTCTTTTGTGCGAGGGACTGCCCCCTGTTCCGTGGCGTGCATCACCGGTGAGGCGTGAATCGCTTAGTAACGGCTCCATCGCGCGTGGTGTGCCCCTCCAAATTCTCCTTAAAAAGAGGAAAGTCCCCACAAGAGAATATACCCGTGCATGCTAATTAAAGAATCACGCGTTCATTGACACAACACTCCAAACTATATCACTTTCCAAGAAAGTGCATTTCTATGTATAAGTGCATGCGTTGTGCGTGCTTTCTGAAATCTAAAAATCTGAACTCGGTTCAGTTTTGCCTTTTTTTGGGGGGGGGGCGGGATTTGCGGGGTAGAGAGGACTCCAGGGTTGGGGTACCCCTTTTTTGGCAAATAAAAGGAAGAAAAGAAAATGCCTTTTTTTTGCAGCAGGACACCGAAGAAACTGAAACATCCGAACCTTGGGATTAATAGTAAAAATGCGGACTTTCCTTCTTTTTCTTTCCGAATCTACATTCGAAATATGAGGCATTCTTGGTTCACGTCGTCATTTTTTACTGGAGGAAATGACGTGACGGGGAACGCTGGGTAAACGGTAAAGTTATTCAGTGGAAAACAAGGAGAAATGCAAAATGAAGTGTTTGTTGAGGAAAGGGGAGGGGAGGGGAGGGGAGGGAAGGGGAGCTGAGCTAGGGCAGGGGAGGGGAGGGGAGCTGAGGGGAGTTGGGGCAGGGCAGGGCAGGGCAGGGCAGGGCAGGGCAGGGCAGGGCAGGGCAGGGCAGGGCAGGGCAGGGCAGGGCAGGGCAGGGCAGGGCAGGGCAGGGCAGTACATGGTAGGGCAGGGGAAGGCAGGGCAGGGCAGGGCAGGGTAGGGTAGGGAAGGGCAGGGCAGGGCAGGGCAGGGATGGGCTGGGATGGGTAGGGCAGGACAGGGTAGGGCAGGGTAGGGCAGGGTAGGGCAGGGCAGGGGAAGGCAGGGCAGGGCAGGGCAGGGCAGGGCAGGGCAGGGCAGGGCAGGGCAGGGCAGGACAGGGCAGGGCAGGGCAGGGCAGGGCAGGGCAGGGCAGGGCAGGGCAGGGCAGGGCAGGGCAGGGCAGGGCAGGGCAGGGCAGGGCAGGGCAGTACATGGTAGGGCAGGGGAAGGCAGGGCAGGGCAGGGCAGGGTAGGGTAGGGAAGGGCAGGGCAGGGCAGGGCAGGGCAGGGCAGGGATGGGCTGGGATGGGTAGGGCAGGGCAGGGTAGGGCAGGGTAGGGCAGGGTAGGGCAGGGCAGGGGAAGGCAGGGAAGGGCAGGGCAGGGCATGCAGGGCAGGGCAGAGCAGGGCAGGGCAGGGCAGGGAAGGGGGCATGCAGGGCAGGGAAGGGTAGGGTATGTTAGGGTAGCGCAGTGCAGGGCAGGGCAGGGTAGGGTAGGGCAGGGGAAGGCAGGGCAGGGAAGGGGACATGCAGGACAGGGTAGGGCAGGGCAGGGCAGGATAGGGCAGGATAGGGCAGGGGAAGACAGGGCAGGGGGAGGCAGGGCAGGGTAAGGCATGGGAAAACAGGGGAGGGCACGGGGCAGGATAGGGTAGGGTAGCGATATGGAGCGAACAGCCTCATAGAGCGAAAGCGGACAGCCAACTCGTCCATGCGGAACCAAGTTCCACAAGGATGACATCGATTTCAGTTTTAAAAAAGAAGATGAATACAGATCTGCAAAGACAATACCCGCAGTGAATTATCCCCTTTAGCATAGGCGGAGGAAAGCGAGGGATAAGCCATCATAAGCACAATCCACAAATCGAAAGAATGCTTGATGAATCGAACAACAAAATCCAAAACGAAATGCCAAACTTACTTTCAATTTCCCCAAAAGAATGCGTGGGATGGACATTCTTGCGCGGCCGAATTTCTTTTTCGCAAGGGCAGTCTTTTTTCGCAAGGGTAAACCGGTATAGCATTGAGCACTCAATGTTGATCACATCGAGCAGGGAAAACCCTCAATGAATTACATTCTCCTCGACGCAAACATCATGTTATATCTATGATCCTATACCCTTCACGTCAAGCAGGGCAAACCCTCATTGAATTACATTCTCCTCGACGCAAACATCATGTTATATCTATGATCCTATACCCTTCACGTCGAGCAGGGAAAACCCTCAATGAATTACATTCTCCTCGACGCAAACATCATGTTATATCTATGATCCTATACCCTTCACGTCAAGCAGGGCAAACTCTCATTGAATGACATTCTCCTCGACGCAAACATCATGTTATATCTATGATCCTATACCCTTCACGTCGAGCAGGGCAAACCCTCATTGAATTACATTCTCCTCGACGCAAACATCATGTTATATCTATGATCCTATACCCTTCACGTCGAGCAGGGCAAACCCTCATTGAATGACATTCTCCTCGACGCAAACATCATGTTATATCTATGATCCTATACCCTTCACGTCGAGCAGGGCAAACCCTCATTGAATTACATTCTCCTCGACGCAAACATCATGTTATATCTATGATCATATACCCTTCACGTCGAGCAGGGCAAACCCTCATTGAATTACATTATCTCAAAATTTAGTGGGCCTGACGTTTTGATCCTAGCAGGACCTTTCTCAAAGGCCTTTGAGAAAGGTCCTGCTAGGATCGAAACGTCAGGCCCACCAAATTTTGAGTTTTGCATTTTGGTAATTTTAGTCAGTAAGCAGTTTGCAACATTTTTGTATATCACTCTGAATTACATTATGTTATATCTACGAAAGTAGTTTTTATTTTCAAACCTTGGGGGATTGTGGAAACAAGTCTTTCTTCCTCACGAAGGAATTACGATTAACCCGCTGAACAGACTATGTCCCTAAATCGGGAAGATATTAAGACTTATAAAGGTTTGCATGGTAGAAGTACCAAGTGGAAGGTTTGCGTTGACACCATGTAGCTCATCTCTTTTGGGATGGAGTGTGTGGCTCTAAAAAAGAGCCAGTAACTCAGGCTAGATAAGACTTGAATGTTTGCGTGGTGGAGATACCAAGTGGATGTTTGCGGTGACACCATGTAGCACTTCTCTTTTGGGATGGAGTGTGTGGCTCTGAAAAGTACACTTTCCCCGTTGAAAAGATTTTGTAGTCAGGACGGAGTTTTTTTCAAATTGTTTCGTCGTTGTTAAGAAATGATAACATATCTATAGACGCACAAGAAATGTTGCAAACTGCATGCTTACATGATTGTGTAATTGTTTTTTTTTTTTTTTTTTTTTTTTGGGGGGGGGGGAATTTAAAATCTGGGAATTTTAGGGGGCCTGACCCTTCGATACTAGATATCGATTTAATTTCCACGTTTTTGTTCCTATCACGTGAATGACGGATTGAGCCAAAACCGATTCGTTATGTCATTGATACGTGGAGTCTGACAAAGGATACGGAAGCGATCCTTAGGCCTTGGCAAAATGGTCTACCTTACAATAATACCTTCGAAATAGTTCATTACTCGCAAATCATAAACTATTTGTCGATGTTTGAGTGAAGATTTCTGGAGAAGTATGTACAGCATCCCAGACAGTAAGATTAGAACAATGAGGATTCTATCATGACCATCTACAAACAGTGTGTAAATTATAGAAGGAAATCTGTGGACATCGATGTTTTCCGATCTTACCAATGTTATATTGGGCCTTTAAGGAGACATTTTTTATTTGTGTGTGTATGTAATACTGAGTTGCGCAAGACTAATACACCGGACACCACTATAATCCGGGGGAAGGTATTATATTATGTAATATATATTATTTTAGACACCAGGATAATCCCCGATTTGTAGTCTACTCACTTGCTCCTCCCCGCCCCCTTAAGCTCCCCACATTGTGTTTCTTTTGTTCACGTTGGTCGTAGACAAACGATGGACTGCCACTCTTCAGCTCCCCCCTCCCCGAGAATCGTCCGATTCTTCCCCTCTGGCTTGTACCTCTTTCATCCGCTTTAATTCGGGTTACAAAGAAAAAGAATCGAGCCTTTTCATTCTGATCGTCTGTCGTAGTTTGTCGTAGTCTGCGTTCCGTCTTGTCCCTCCCCCTCTCTTCCTTCTCTCCTTCCTCTCTCTTCCTCTTTCTCTTTCTCTCTCCCCCCTCTCTCTCTTTCCCCTCCATTCTCTCTCTCCCCTCCCCTCCCCTCTCTTCCCTCCCCTCCCCTCCCCTCCCTGTCTCCTTCATCCCCTTCCTCGTTCTTCCCCCCTCTCTATCTCTCTTTGGCCACCTTTCTCTCCCCATCTCTCCCCCCCTCTCCCCTCTCTTTCTCCCCATCATCGCTCTCCCATCTCCCTCCCCTCTCCCCCTCCCTCTACATATTATCCCTCTTCCTCTCTCCTCTCTCTCCACCTATACCCCTCTCTGTCCCCCCTCTCCCCCTGTATCCAGCACTCTCCCTCTTTCTCTCTTTCTCGTCCTGTCTCCCTCCTCCTCCCGTCTCCCTTTCTCTCTTTCTCCCCCCTCTCCACCTTTGTCTGTCTGCATCTTTCTCTGCACCTCTCTCCCCATCTATCTCTCCCTCCCCCCTCTACCCCTCTCTCTCCCCTCTCTCCCCTCTCTTTCCCCCTGATCCCCCTCTCTCTCCACCTCTCTCTGTCCACCTCTCTCTTCACCTCTCTCTCCACCCCCTCTCTCTCCCTCTCTCTCTCTCTCCCTCTCTCCCCTCTCCCCCTCTCGCTATCCACCTCTCTCTCCACCTCTCTCTCCGCCTCTCTCTCTCTTTCTCCAACCGTCTGTCTGCCTCTCTGCCTCTCTCTCTTTCTCTCTCTCTCTCTCTCTCTCTCTCTCTCTCTTTGCACCTCTCTCTTTTTTTGCACCTCTCTCTCTCCTCCCCTCTCTCTCTCTTCTCCCCCTCTCTCTCTCCTCCCCCTCTCTCTCTCACTCTCTCCTCCCCTCTCTCTCTCTCTCTCCTCCTCTCTCTCTCCCCCTCTCGCTCTCTCTTTCTCTCTCTCTCTCTCCTTCTCTCTCTCTCTCTCCTTCTCTCTGTCTCTCTCTGTCTCTCTCCCCCCTCTCTCTCTCTCTCTCTCTCTCTCTCTCTCTCTCTCTCTCTCTCTCTCTCTCTCTCTCTCTCTCTCCCTCTCCCTCCCCCCTCTCTCTCTCTCTCTCTCTCTCTCTCTCTCTCTCCTCCCCTTAACCTCTAGCTTTGAGCTCTCCCTAATAATAAAACCAAGCTTCCGGGACGGTCAATGGGATCGTCAATGCTGTGTCCCGGGTCTCGCTAAGTCTCGAATACAAAAGGCCCCGAGCTGCATCCATTGTCTTGCATTATACCCGCTCACCCGCCCCTATTCTGCGTTTGGGTGTGTGTGGGTGGGGTTGGGGACTTTCCCGGACTGACAAGCTCCCCAAAATCTGACGTCACTTCTGGGAGGAAAAAAACAGGCACCTCGGTTTAATACAAACCACCGCCGACCGACCAGTATTTAAACCCTACCACCGAGGCGAGAGAATTCACACTTGTAGCCGGCCCGTAAAGAGACAGAACAAGTCATCCCGAGCCAAAAAAAACCAAACAAACCGAAACTCAGACTCTTTTCAAGGTAAAAGTTCGACCGCTCGAGAGAGAAAAAAAAAATCAAGAAAATGTACGCTATGAAGTCCAAGTTGAGCGTCTCCCTCCTCGTGGTTCTTCTCGTCTCTAACGCCGTGCTCGGTACCCCGACCCACCACCACCACCGCCACCACGGCTCGGCCGGCTCCTGCTCCATGCCCACGGCGGCCCAGCTCCGCCTGAGCCTGGTCGGGGCCGGCGGCGGGGACGGGGCCGCCTCCAACGAGCCCGCCTTCAGCGGCGCCACCGTCAGCGGCGGCGGCGGCGGCCGTGCCTGCCCGGCCGGCGACGCCGTGCTGGCCACGATGGAGGTGAACGAGGCGGCCGGCTGCCCCTGGGCCTACGAGGTGGAGGACGTGCCCGACCGCTTCCCGCGCTTCGTCACCCGGGCCGTGTGCCGCTGCAACCGCTGCCTGGACCTGAGCACGGGTGAGTCAGCCGAGCCGACCTATCCCGCTTGGCCTCCTCTCCCTCTGCCCCCCTCACCGCAACCCCGGCCATGGGGTTTATATGTCTCATTTTCCCCTCTCTCTCTCTCTCTCTCTCGCTCTCTCTCCTTTCTTTCTCAGTCCTTTTCCCCTTTCTCTCCCTCCCTCCCCTCTCTCCCCCTCTTCTCTCCTCACTTTTTTTTTTTATCTCTTTGCCCTCTCTTTATCCCTCACCCTCTGTTCCATCTCTCCCTCTCCTCTCCTCTCTCTTCCTCTCTTTCTCCGTCCTCTCCATCTCTACCCTCCCTCCCCCTATATCCTACCTCTCCATCTCTCTCCATCTCTCTCCTTCTATCTCTCTCTCTCCCTCTCTCTCTCCCCCCCTCTCTCTCTCTCTCTCTCCCTCTCTTCCTCTCTCCCTCTCTTTCTCTCTCCCTCTCTTCCTCTCTTTCTCTCCATCTCTCTTTTCCCCCTCCTCTCCCCTCGCTCCCTCCAACAAACATGTTGCAAACTGTATATTATGCTCATACTGATGTAAAATGACCGAAGTGCAAACAATGTATACATGGCCTTGCGTTTCGATACTGCTCGATGTAAGAAAGGTCCTGCCATAGGACCGGAACGTCAGACCCCCTAGCTAGCTATAGGCCTGTACTTTTCTGTTGCTGTTGGCAATTGTCTTGCAAAGAACGGAGTCAATAGAAAAAAAGCAGGTTCAAGCGCAAGTCACGACAACTATGGACGGCTGTGAATGGATTTTCCAGCCAAAGCGCGTGCTTTCGATGTGGCCCACAACCAGTGGTTACGGTTCGATACCGTTGATGGTGAAGGTTTACCATTGTGGAGGTTTTATGGTGACACCGTGTAAACACATCTCTTTTGATGAGGAGTGTGTGGCTCTGTATATAAAAGAGCCGGTAACTCGGACTAGATATAGGATTTGAAGGTTTGCATGGTGGAAACACCAAGTGGACGGTTTGCGGTGATACCCTGTGATCTATGATCCTATACCCTTCACGTCGAGCAGGGCAAACCCTCAATGAATGACATTCTCCTCGACGCAAACATCTTGTTATATCTATGATCCTATACCCTTTACGTCAAGCAGGGCGAAACCTCATTGAATTACATTCTCCATGATGCAAACATCATGTTATATCTATGATCCTATACCCTTCACTTCGAGCAGGGCAAACCCTCATTGAATGACATTCTCCTCCATGCAAACATCATGTTATATCTATGATCCTATACCCTTTACTTCGAGCAGGGCAAACCCTCATTGAATGACATTCTCCTCCATGCAAACATCATGTTATATCTATGATCCTATACCCTTCACGTCGAGCAGGGCAAACCCTCAATGAATGACATTCTCCTCGATGCAAACATCATGTTATATCTATGATCCTATACCCTTTACGTAGAGCAGGGCAAACCCTCATTGGATGAGATTCTCCTCATGCAAACATCACATTACGTTATAATCTACGAGATGCTATACATCTTCCAGCCCGCGGTTCGCCTTCCAAAACCTGCGAGAAAAAAGGCCCCCCCATCCCCGTCTTTTGGAAAAATTGGGTTTTTTACAGGGTGAAAAAATGGCGTTCTCTTCCGAAACCGCATAATCATAACGTGGAAAAAGCCAGGCCTCAAAGCGATGAGGAAGAGATGCCGTAAAAAAATGTCCTCTTATTTCTTGTTTTTATACGACTGTATACATAATAGGCGCCGTAGGCGGCGCCATTCTTTCTGTTCGTTTCGATCGCCTGGTTGAAAAAAACGGGACGCGTTGCTGCTCTGGAAAGGCTGAAAAGCTGAACAGGGAACGGGAAGTCAAAGAAAGCCATTATTATTATCTCTCGACTCTTCGTGGGAGATCGTGTTGTTGGCGTGACACAATGCTGCCGACTGAGGGCGCAATACATACATGCCATACATATGATTTTTTGCGTGGATCAGGCTCGGGCTCAGGCTTCGTTTGCGTCCAACAAAATCCTGAAAAAATGATTATATACAATTATAACGGAGGGTACACAATTTACAACGTGCCCAATTTCCGGACATTCTAAGTTTGAGAAGTTACTTTGAGTCATTGGAAGTTGGTAACGTTTCAGACAAATACCGCCCTCTATGTCATGGAAAAGGTTAGCATTAAATTGATTTTCCACGGGTTTTTTTTTCTCACGAGTCCGACAATGTTGACGGTCTGAGCCGAAACATACTTGGGGAGTCGTGTTATTTTATGCATTCGTTGGGAGTTTGGCAAAGTATGGAAGCGGTTCTTCGCAAAAAACCCAAAGATATCCTATTATATACCTTTAAAACCCGTGCCCGGGTCAGAACCGGGCAGGTGAGGTTCCTTGGCCATGTCCTAGACTTGACTGATGGCGAATTTATACGGAAGCATGCGCTTTATTAGGTCTTACAGAGCTACGGGTTTCTAGAGCTACGTTTCTAGATTTGCATCTCAGTGTATTTCCGATGGGGGAAGACCTAGACCTAGCTCTAGTCGCCCGTTTCGGACACGGCCTTACATTCCACCACATGGACAGAGGAAACCAGGAAGGCCCTGGGCACCAGACTGCATTAACCTACTAGGCTCCATTCCCAATCGATGACCTGCAGTCGGCACGCCTTACGTCTGATTTACACAAAATATTATTTTTCTCGTTGTCCCCGACAGGCCTCCCTATCCCGGACTCCTCCTGCACTCCGGTCACGTACCCAATGAAGGTGCTGAACCGAGTCGGCTGCGAGGACGGTACGTACACGTACGCAATGCAGACGATCGACGTGCCAGTCGCCTGCTCTTGCCGCCGCCCCGTCATCGCCCCCAGTGGAGCCAGCAAGTAAACCGCCCTGAAGATCGACGAGTCGACCGGTGGCGACTAATCGACCAGATCGCGACTAACTGTCCAAATCGCGACTAATTATCATAATCGCGACTAATCGACGGGTGGCGGCGACTAGTCACCAAAGATCGACTTCTCGCCACCGTCCTCGCTCAGTCAGCCGATGGCCACCTTTCAACCACTGACGGCGAGTCTACACTTATGGCGACTTGTCTCGACCGTTAGCGACTAGTCGACTAATCATGACCGATCCTGCAACGACAACCTTTCATCCAGTCGCGAAGAATTAAATAAAAATAATCAGCCATGGTAGTATTATTTGAAAAGTAGACGAAAAATATTGATTTATTTATTGTCAACCGTCAGTTCAGAATTCCTAATACCAAAAAGAAGTCATAATTTATAAAGGAAAATTACATTATTTTAGAAATTCTTGCAAATGCCAGGTTCATACGATGTTTCATATTTGATTAAGATATCTTATACATTCCGAGCATCGCTAGCGCAAGGTAGCGATTGTAGCTTTTGAAATATTTATGTTTATATCAAAAGGACTTACGTTTAGATCCTAGCATGACCTTTCTAGAAGGCAGAACGCCTTTGAATATTCTGAGACACTTATGGTGACTAGTCCCGACCGTCGGTGACTAGTCGACCAATCTTGACCAATAACAACAACGAACACTTTGCAACCAGTCGTGAAGAATTAAATTAAAAAAATTCAGCCAGGGAAGGAATAAGACAGGACCCTCAGAATATTCAAAAGGCTTTCTGCCTTTGAGAAAGGTCCTGCTAGGATCGAAACGTCAGGCCCCAGAGTTTTTGACATAAGCATTTTGTTTATTGTACTCAGTAAGCAATTTGCAACGTTTTGGCATATATTTATTTCTATTGTAGAAATAGAGAACTTATTGAGATTGTACGCAGATTACTCATAATATATTACTTTGATGCTATATTCTTTTAAATTTATATTTATTCATATTTCAGAATACATATATTTAATGAAAACATATTTATATACCCATGCCCCTTTTCGGGCAAAGATTTTATATATATTTTCATACAAAACCGCTGTATTCTGCTTCAGTTAAGTGTTCGTTTGCATCGTATTAGATGTGCCTCTATTATTTCAGTATCTACAATGTGGATTAATGTTGCTTCCTTACATTAAGGACATTCCGAAGACAACACTTGTTTTCCTCTCTGAAAAAAGTACCAGACAAAGAAATGGAATATTTACACTCTATTTCAACTTTAAGAGTTATTTTACTTTAATATTAAACCGTTCTAGGTTTTAATGAAAACCACAGACCGGAAACTGTCGCTCTTGAATCAGTATTACTACAGCGTTACTCAGATAAGAAATCAGATGCTTGAAACAGATTATCGGGGATTTAGTTGATTAAAGGAATTAATAATTATGTAACTCATTTGATTGCCGTGATAAGCCGTGGATTGTTGAATAAACAAGCAAAGAAATATGCATATTGGTAAGACATCTTCTTTTCTTTCCATGCTTCGAGAGATACTTATGTTGTTGTGAAGATCTGTTTCTTGGCTCGAGAAACCGCAAAACAAATACAAATTCGAGAACCATTACTTAAAGCACAGTTTACTAAGACAATGCCACTGCATCACAGATATCTTTCAAGGAGCAATACTCAACTGAACATTTCTCTATTTTCTTGATAATCTTAAACAACTTTTATTCATCTTCACTCGTACATTAAATGTCATAACAACAACAATAATAATTTATTAGACTTAAATTTCGCTCTCTTCAGCACCAGCCTGTTCAAGAGCTTATTACCGGTACATAAAAAAACTTAACATCCGTAAAAGCAAAACCAGTATTAAGCACCATGTTAGAGAACACATTACATAGAAGGAATACTAGACAACTTGACAGGCGTAACATCAAGATTAAAATTAACCAAACATGAAAATCAGTAATTACATCAGTTAAAACCGGATGAAAAGTGAATACACGAATTAGATTGAAATTAAACAGAAACTCATTACACTTTGGAAAGAAGGGATTAATAAATAAATCATTATGAACAAATATAACTCGGAATAAATTACAGATTTCTTATAATCCTACTTTTGTGTTCACTCCTCCACACTCTCTTTGATCTTTCCCCCTCCTCTCACTAATCTCTACCCTACTCCTTGCCCTTCCCTTTGATCTCACCCTACCAGCTTTACTCTTTGTCCTTTGTTTCTCATCCGTGTCCTATTCACTTTCTTCCTCATTCCTTCGTGTACATGTATCTGTTTTGTCCTTGTCACTCTGCCTTTGAGAAAGGTCCTGCTAGGATCGAAACGTCAGGCCCACTAAATTTTGAGATTTGCATTTTGGTAATTTTAGTCAGTAAGCAGTTTGCAACATATTTGTATATCACTTTAAGACCTTTCCGAATAAATTACATAAATACATATATAAATAAAAAAGATTAATAAATAAAGATTACAGGAGTTATATGGCTAATACTGTATTTAATAAATAAGTATATTATAAAAAATAAACGCATTTATTGAGACCGGCTCTCATTGATGAAAGACTAAGAAAATACGCCGCCATGATTGTTGGATCATGGACTAAATCGTAATTGATTTAAATAGTAAGATTGCGGCAAAATGGCTCGAATAGATATCTCTAGGCCAAGGTGCAAGTCCCTGTCCAAAACAATTGTTGTTCGTCATTTTTCAAAATAGATAAAATAATATTGAATAAATAATATAATATTTTCGATTTGCCAAATATAAGAAAACCATAGTCAAGTTGACATTAGGCCCTATATATGATTGCCACCACCCGAGTCGTTTGACTAGATCGTGTTTATTAAAACAAGATGGCGGCGGGGTTGCTATGGAAGGGCTGGCTTACACGGGGATGATACCAGGTGGTCTGTTACCTAAACTCATCGGTGGTCGTGTGCACGCACATGCCACAGGGACATCGTACCAGTCCAAGGCATACTTGTAGGTGCCGTCGTCCGTCGTGTGTCGCCTGAAGACCTGCATCCGGTAGGTGACCGGACGACACTCCATGTCAGGGTCCTGGGGCAGACCCTGGCGGTCAAGGCAGCCCTGACAGCGGCACTCGGCCTGCACGATGGTGCTCGGGTACCGGTCGGCGTCGTAGTGGCTCGTGTAGACCCAGGGGCAGGTGGACGCCTGCTCGACGCCCGAGTCCTCCGTCACCGCCTCCTTCAAAGGACACGCCGCGACGGCCCGGTCGCCGGAGTCGACGAACTGCGAGCCGTCAGCGGTCAGGTTGAACAGCGCCCCCACATCTGGGTCGACGGCCAGGAGCAGTGACGTCATCACGGTCGCGGTGGATGCCGGGAGCACCGATGATGAGGAGGAGTCGGGCGCCGTCGGGAACCCCGACGACGTGACGTCGCCGGTGACCACGGGGCCCGCGGCGGTGGCCGTCTCGTCGCCAGCGGGCAGAGGGCCGGTCCCCGTGGGGAACGCCCCGGCGCCGAGGACCAGGACGAGCACGCTGAGCGCCGCCAGGACGGGACCGGAGAGACGGGGACGACTGATGGTGATGAGATGCGCCATTAGGGAGTTCGCTCCGAGTCCAGTGGGAAGCCGAGATTCTGATTGACCGTCTGACTTCTGGCAGGCCACTGAAGTCTCACCTCGTTGTCTGCTCTCGAGTGTTTTCAAAAGGATGATACCGCAAAGGTTAATTTGGAAGTCTTCAGCTGAGCTTGTGGCTACCGCTGTTGTTTCTTTTGTCCGATCGTGTCTGATGCTCCTCTGTGTTCAAACCGTCGCTTTTTAAACATTTTTTTGGACAAACCGTCTCGTTTGGGATAACAAAATAGACCATGACGATATACTTTCAACATTGTCTACCGACATCCAACATCCGCCTTCTTTTCTCTTATCTCGAGGAAAAAAAATAGAAAATGAGCAAAATAATGTCCCCCGAGTCGAACGGGGAAGTCAATGAATAATTATAGCTCATAACCATTATCTGCCTTAGCTTAATGTCCGTGGGGTGGTCAATTTTGATTTTCCCCCCACTTTGTCTTACACAAACAAGAGTTGTCAATTTCAGCGGCCGCTCTTTGGCCAAACATCACACTGACGTCAGCACCGCACCGTGCCGACAGCCTATCGTTCGGCAATTTTGATTGGCTGACGCGCGCTGCATGCAGCTCGATCGCGCCCTCGTGTTGTCAAGAGTGTCGTATAATCTGTGGCACTACTCTGATAACGATATTTACAACCCGTGCCCCCTCCTCTCCCCTCCCCTCCCCTCTCCCTCATCCTGTTCTCGCAATGTTCCCCCCCCCCCCCGCAGATGAAAAACCTTGTTTACAGACTCCTGTGTCAACATCCAGCATCATTAAACCTGCGCGGTTGCTTTCGAAACACAATAGGAACCAGGAAAGCGAGGGCAAATCGTGTTTAAACGCAAAGGCCTACTATTTGCTTTCCGTTCAATAACATGTTCACGACAATTTTTTTTAATTTTTTTTTTTTATAGAATTTCTACATTTCTACCCTCGGCATAATTTCGCACTTTAACCTGAGAAATAACATTTTTTAAACTACGCTAAGTCACCACTCAGCTTTTTTTTTTCAAAAGAGAGATGATTTCCACATTGTGATTGTGATTCCAACTTCATGTCTTATCTAGCCTATCTCTAAGATCAATTTGTATGGATAGCAGAAGAAGAAGTGAGAACATTTTTTTCAAGAGTCAGAGGACTATACCGATGACGTCATTCACCCCTGACCTCGAGAATAGCAACCTTGCCTCATATTGGTCGTAAGCCTGTCCCACGGCCGTGGGCCACAACAGATCACATTATGGCGCAGTGCGTTTGATTGGGGTAGAGCTTGATGGTGTCGATCCGGTTACTTAATTCATTAATATTACTTATTTTTCATCGATATTTATTAATTTTCATTAAAATTGATTAAAATGCATAAAATCAGAGAATTTTTTTATTAGGGCTATTTTCATTACTATTAATTAATATCCATCACTATTTATCAATATCCAATCATTAATAACCATCAATAATATTCATTGATGAATAGCCGTGCTCTCCCAATTAGCCTATATCTCGTCTGAAAACAAATTGAAAAATTGGCAAAGAAAAAACTTTGACTGGACCGGCACTTAAGCCCGAGACCTCTGGATTAACATACCAGCGCTCTTCCATCTGAGCTACCCATCCCCTTAGATGGTGGCCTTCCCAAAACGTCAACCATTCTAGCACTTCCATCTGAGCTATCCATCCCTTAGATGGTGGCCTTTCCATTTTAGTCAACTAGTCTACCTCTTCCATCTGAGCTATCCATCCCTTAGATGGTGGCCTTCCCAAAAAAGTCAACCTGTCTAGCTCTTCCATCCGAGCTATCCATCCCTTAGATATGGTGGCCTTACCAAAATAATAGTCAACTAGTCTTTGCCGGGGTTTGAAAACAAGGAAATCTGTTGCACTAAACATTGTGAGCAGGACGTACAGCTGTACGGTCGAGTAATCGTGACAAAAGAAGCACTATTCGTAAACAGCGAAAGAATAACAAATGTCCGTGAGATTTACATCAGTCTTGGTGCGGATTATAAACATTATGATCGCTTTCGGTTTCCCTGTTCGCACGTGGGTCTGACATCCTTGTGTGTGTAGAATTGGGGCGGAGGTGGCTGGTGACGGTAACGAGTATACTGGTCCTGGTCCCAATTCTTGCTTATGCAAGAAAACCTGCTTTATAGCTCGAAAACTCGTCCTTGTTTAATTCGAGATATGGCCTGCCAGTTTTCACTTGATGCTTGCTGCCCCCAACTTATAATTCCAATCGCGGGTTCTTATTTGGGAAGATCGGAAAATATCCACATGTCCACATTCTGATGATGTCCTTTTCAAGTTTTTCCCGTTTCATCTCTGTCACCTTTCCAATTTCTGTTTCCTCTCTGGCAAACAAGGCTTTTTAAGTAAAGTCATTTTGATTTCAGGGTAGTTTTTTAAAAGCACAATACAACATTGGGAAGATCACAAAAAACATCGATGTCCACAGATTTCCTTCGAATTTACACAGGTTGTGGACGGTCATGATAGAATCCTCATGATGAAATCTTACGGTCTGGGATGCTGTATATACTTCTCGATAAAATCTTCACTCAAACATCGACAAAATAATAGTTGTTCGAAAACAGTGACAGATTTTTGCCTTTTTTATTTTTTATATTCTCAGATAATCATCATTATTGAGCTAAAGTCTTCGCAGGATTTCTTTTTTTTGGATTGCTTAATGGTTTTAATAGCACACACACTGGCAATCGTTTGACTTTTACCTAATTATGTCCCTGGGGTTTAGCGCAAAATGTCATGAGCCGCACAGGATCCCCTTGCCTACCCAAACTTCACATTTGGTTCGTGCTAAGTAAAGAAAAGTGGAATACAAGTCCAAAGCAACGCACACCACATTGCAGGGCAGTTTGTAATCACGGTTATAAACAAGGAAGAGTTTTCCTGCTGAGCAGAATTTTCACGCTTAAGCGGCTCTATGAAAATTGGCCCCCTTTTTGATGATTTTGATACTTATAGGGCCAGCGATGTGCGCTCACCACAGGACCCAGACGAGTTTGTTGGCGCGACGAAAAGTAGCGAGCGAGGTTGGGGAGGGGGATGACGTCACCATCAGTGTTTGATCAACAGTTTGTCCGACAACCCCGGTATCGAAATCAATGGGGGAAACTGTCCTTCATATACCTGGACGTTATCTCAGTATTTACGAGTAGTCACTCATTGACTCCCCTCGACTTACCACCCGGAAGGCGGATGTCGGAAGGTGGTAGACAGATTTTGAAACTAGGCCTATATCGTCATGGTCTATTTTTCCGGAGACCGTCTTCCAAAAAAATGTTTAAAAAGCGACGGTTTGGACACCGAAGAGCATCAGACACGATCGGACAAAAGAAACAACAGCGGTAGCCACAAGCTCAGCTGAAGACTTCCAAATTAACCTTTGCGGTATCATCCTTTTGAAAACACTCGAGAGCAGACAACGAGGTGAGACTTCAGTGGCCTGCCAGAAGTCAGACGGTCAATCAGAATCTCGGCTTCCCGCTGGACTCGGAGCGAACTCCCTAATGGCGCATCTCATCACCATCAGTCGTGCCCGTCTCTCCAGTCCCGTCCTGGCGGTGCTCAGCGTGCTCGTCCTGGTCCTCGGCGCCGGGGCGTTCCCCACGGGGACCGGCCCTCTGCCCGCTGGCGACGAGACGGCCACCGCCGCGGGCCCCGTGGTCACCGGCGACGTCACGTCGTCGGGGTTCCCGACGGCGCCCGACTCCTCCTCATCATCGGTGCTCTCGGCATCCACCGCGACCGTGATGACGTCACTGCTCCTGGCCGCCGACCCCGACGTGGGGGCGCTGTTCAACCTGACCGCTGACGGCTCGCAGTTCGTCGACGGTGACGTCGTCCAATCGAGGCAGCCCCGTGCCGCGGCCGCCGACGACCGGGTCGCAGCGTGTCCCCTGCAGGAGGCGGTGACGGAGGACTCGGGCGTCGAGCAGGCGTCCACCTGCCCCTGGGTCTACACGAGCCACTACGACGCCGACCGGTACCCGAGCACCATCGTGCAGGCCGAGTGCCGCTGTCAGGGCTGCCTTGACCGCCAGGGTCTGCCCCAGGACCCTGACATGGAGTGTCGTCCGGTCACCTACCGGATGCAGGTCTTCAGGCGACACACGGCGGACGACGGCACCTACAAGTATGCCTTGGACTGGTACGATGTCCCTGTGGCCTGTGCGTGCGCACGACCACCGATGAGTCCAGGTAACAGACCACCTGGTATCATCCCCGTGTAAGCCAGCCCTTCCATAACAACCCCGCCGCCATCTTGTTTCAATAAACACGATCTAGTCAAACGACTCGGGTGGTGGCAATAATAATCTCAACCTTACTGTAATTTTCAATTCATTTAATCTAAAATTCTTTATTCAATTTAATTTATACGACAAAATGTAAAAACGTTCATAATATTTAAGATATATTTTCGTTGTTAACATGATAACACATTGAAGGTTATAATATTGAAAGCTTTTAATATTTTGTTATTATTATTATAGAATATATTCATATTAAACTATATTATTTATTATTATATAAAGCTTTAATATTTTTGTACTAGATGTTTTATTTGCAACCCAGAGTGAATGCGTTGTTTTTGAAAAAAAGACAAACGATCTTAGTAGCTACCTTTACCTAAAGATTGTTGAAATGCTCGAATTCAAACAAATTCAGCAGAAAAGAAAGAAACATGAAAATGAAACTTAATAATTTATGATACTATTTGTTCATAATAAAAGTTTGAAAGTCATCTACTTGTCCGCTTTGTATTATTTTGCATATTCAGTTGAATTAGTCCTTGATGAATTTACTCTGTGCGGAAGATTTAGATAATGGGCCTACAGGCTACAAAAAAAAGAAGTAACATCCATGCAAATCTTAAAAAAATAATAACCTAGGTCCCGATTTTAAGTCAGCGAGCTGTTGGTAAACGTTTGGGTTCATGGCTTTTTCACACTCCAAAATCTCGAGTTTTTGTTTGGTTCAACCCTTTTCACACTTAGAAAAGTTTCAACCCCTGAGCGACGACCTAACCTGATTGAAATCAACCCTAGATGCTAGTATAGGAACCACAGCTGAGGGTTCGGGTTGAACGCCGGTGATCACGCGTGGTATAGTACTCAGTGATGGGCCTACAATGTCATTAACTGCTGAATGTCTAAAACGAAAAGTTATTTTAAGGCCTAATATTTTGTCAGCTACGGCCGTCCATACTGTTTCACTTACGAATGTCGATGACGGAGGGTCTTTGGACCGTAGGGAGGAGGGGTTCGGACAATTGCAATCGCCTCTGTACTGTAAGCGCCGCCGGGGAAAGATTTACTCCCTGGATTTACTTCTTAAGTTTCTACTACTAGTGTTGATCCCCTCGATGATAATCAGAATCTAATTTTTCAGAAAATCTAAAAACACTCCATTCTACGCTATACCTTTGAAGAGCGTCCCTAACAAACACCCCCAACGTGAGGCATTAATGGTGCAGTCCAAATCCCGTAGAAGCGATCTGATTGGTCGGGTCATTGAATGACCTCTAACCGTGGGGACTTTAAAACGCACGCACAACACAACGTCAACAACAGTAACTCGTATCGTATTCTCTCTCTAGGTCGTAGGAGTGTATCTTGGAGCCGACAAAATCAAGGTATTTTATCTCTTTTATGGTTTATTGAATCATCAAAGTACTCGCAAGAAATGTTGCCCAGAACCCAGTAAATTGAATGAATACGTCCGAGGGACTAGCTTGATACTAAACCTAAGCGTAAACCTTTCGGTAACTTTCAAAATATTAAAAGTACTTTCACTCAGTTTCTGCCTTTTGCTTCAGTGGCTTTGTACTAGTCCGAGTAACTTGGACCTAAAGTCGCCCTTGAGAAAAGGGCGACTTTAAGGTCCAACCTACTCGGACTACTGCTACTTGCTAGTGCTAGTGACTAGTGGTAGTGCTACTGCTATACTGCATGCTAGTGTGACTACTGCTAAAGTAAAAGTGCTAGGCTGACCCTCCATATTCCAAATTTAGGAAAAAAAGGGTGACTTGTCGGGTCCAAGTTAGTCTGAGTAACTTGGACCCGACAAGTCACCTTTTTTTTATCGAATTTTGAAATTTTGAGTTTCGCGGGTGACCTGAAACTCAAAATTTAAAAAAAGGGTGACTTGTCGGGTCCAAGTTACTCGAAGTAGGTCCAAGTAAGTTACTCGGAATAAACCTTACCATTACAACTTACAAGTCGCCCTTTTTTGAAAATTGGAGGTACAGTCGCCCTAGTCTGAGTAACTAACTTGGACCTTTATAGTGCCTTACAATCGCCCTTTTTAATTTTGAGGGAGTCGCCCGACTGTATCACTATCACTGTATCAACTTGTTGTAACTTGTAAGGGTCCAAGTAGTCCGAGTAACTTGGACCCGACAAGTCACCCTTTTTTATCGAATTTTGAAACTTTGACCCGAAACTCAAAGTTTCAAAATTCGATTAAAAAAAGGGTCCAAGTTACTCGGACAAGGGTCCAAGGTACTCGGACTACAGTCACTCGACCTTTCCAAATTTAAAAAAGGGGGACTCGTTGTGTATGGTGTGTAACTAAGGGCCAATTTACTTGGACTACCAATATTCAATAAGTACCATTATTTTACTTCAAGTTCATCAAGTGATAATCAAATTCTTTATCACTTTGTAGAGTACATCAATACACTGATCCAGTAGGCCACGCCCCTTGACAAATTGACCAATCACAATGCGCGATTTAAGGTCCGACAAATTGCCACCATTTCGTCTGTCATAACGCTTTATATGTTGTATTCTTTACTGCACACTTTTTGTTGTGATTGCTTTTGTTTCGTATGTACTACCAGGCAATTCCTTTGCAAACCCAAGTAGTGTTTATATTTTCATTGTTATTCTGACTCTTGATACCCTGGCAAGAGAGGAAATGCACATTTTTGGCCTTTTCCAATAACCAGTCCAACAAAGAGAAGTGCTTTCGGTGGTTGCGGGCGTGCAGTGGACGCGCACGGCGTGTGAGCGATCGTGACACGTTGTGGCTGTGCGCAGTTGCTTGGCCATTGCCATGGTGGGCGTGGCCTACTGGGTTGGTGTATTGAGTGTTTCTTTTCTCTAGTCTTAGTGCTGTTTGTTTTGCTTTTCTTAATTTTGTGCCCTTGGCTGAATGTACAATATTAATGCGGGTACTGATGATGATCCCTTGTGCTTGGTAGATGGATGCGGACAAGTGCTCCGTAGCGATGGGTCCCGTTTGTGTTGTGACCGGATGCGAAAGAGACAGCTTAGCCCAGACCCTGAAGGCTGTACGGGACCTCCCAGCTCTTGCAAGTTCTTCAGAGGGTGAGTCTTGTGTGTGAACTTATGCACACCGCAGTACCTTGTCCACGGGTCGAGACTTCAGTGCCGTCATACTAAAAACCGACAACAACCGTCAACAGCCGTCACCGGTATCAAAAGAGTCGAAAAAGTTTCCAAGTAATTATTTCAAACCAGATCACGGAATGTATATCTTAAGCCTAGGCAACATTGAGAGCCCAATAAAGCCTTAAGTCTTTTTTGGGGGTGTTGGAATAAAAAAGTTACGGTTAGCATTTCGTGCCTGAGACATGCTGCCCACCATCTTGTTCATTAACATATTTGGACCAGTCCATTAATCATGGGAGGGGGAGTTTTGCTCATGAGGGAATTTGGACAAGATGGCGGCCACTTGTCGAAGAAAATCATAGTTTTCATGTCAAAAAAATCCATTAATATCAAGGCTAATGTTGAGTTTGACCGAAGGTTCTTTTCAGAACCACACTTCTTCTTTGAGAGACCTTATGAATGGTGTCACCGCAAACCCTCTTATATTCTGTTCTTTCTCTCTCCGATTTTGAACCGGACAAAGATGTCATCTATCTCGGGCGCCAGAACCAGCAGCTGGGGACGGTCATGGTCAGGACCCCGACCAAGCTCCTGCTGGACCTGTACCGTTTGCATTGCCACAAGCTGGGCGAGCCCAGGAGCAAGACCATCCTCTCTGCGGACGCCCAGTTGATTGTCGTACAGCTTTGTCTGGCGGAGCTCAGCAAACAGGTTTGGAAAGGCCGCATTCCTTTCATTTTGCTTTGTTTTGTTTCGTTTCAAAGAGACGGAAGCAATTATCTGACCTTGGCAAATGGTCAAGTGAATGTCCTGTTGTCAGGAATGTTAGACTTCCGGAAATTTCCGGATTTTTCGTAAATTTCCGGATTTTTCGTAAATTTCAGGATTTTTACGGAAATGACATGATTTTTGAATTTTGTTTTTATGGGTATCTCACACTGCTATTTTTTATTTTTTTTGGTTAAAACCCCCCCAAAAAAGAAAAAAAAAGGGCGTCTGCACTCCTGCCATGAATCTCGCAGTCGCATCTCTCGGTCGCTTTTAAGCGCTCACTCGCAGTCGCACAATTGATTGACTTTCAGTGATTTTCAGGAAATGACTTTTGTCGATCACTAGTCACACCCCTGCTGTGTGAGCAGGGTTTTGTCTCCTTGTTTGACTGACGCTGGCGGTTGTGTCTGCACTCTTGGCCATCGTTTGACAGAAGTACGGCGTTTACGAGTCGGATGTCAGCGAAGTCCTGCAGGCGACGGACGCCCTCGCGGCGTGGAGATTGACCGGTCATCAGCGCGCCGAGTCGTCCGCCGACGAGACGGAGCCCGACGACGGACGGTCGCCGCTGCTGGAAGCAGTGCGGACGCTGTACGAGGACTTCCTGCTGCGATCGAACATGGCCGACCCGGCTGAAGTCTACCTGCGCGTGGCCGAGGCCTTGCGCAGGGACGAGGGCGCTCTGATCTCCGCCTTACGCGACGAGAAGAGGCTGGTGGTTCTGCAGCTGTCAGAGAATCCAGTGGAGGTAAAAAAAACCCCCAAATCTTTGGTTGTCCGCTCTTGTGCGAATCGTGTGTTCCAACAAAGAGAATCGGTAAAGATGACTTTGACTGGACCGCGGCTTGAACCCCAGACCTCAGGTTTAACATACCAGTGCTCTTTCATCTGAGCTATCCAGCCCCTTAGATGGTGGCCCTCCCAAATAGTCAACTGGTCCTTGCCAGGGTGGGGGCATCATTGATCAGTCAGAAGCAATTTAACCATAAACTGCTGTATATCTTCAGGGATTACAGCTCCCTTTTATTCATGATCAGATGCAGACTGCCAATTGTTGTACACATAAATCCAGCCCCCATGATAAGACTTTTTTTTGGGGGGGGGGCATTCAAGGTGAAAAGCTGTTGGCAACTTGGCACCATACTTGGTGGTCGAATTCCCGTTTACCTGATACATTGACACTTCAACCGTTAACTGCCGCATATCTCCAGGGGTCATACCCCTGCTTTCATTCAGATGCAAACAACCAATTGGCTTTTGATACTTTTGATACTTTGATAGCTTCGCTGAATCTCCTTCTTTCCTTCTTTTCGCAACAGAGGAAGTTCCTTGAGTTGCTTTGTGGTGGAGAAGGGGACGTCACCGTTCTTCGGAGGGAGATCTTGCCGCGATCTCTGGGCGAGGAAGACGAGGAGAGGAGCAGTCTCCACGCCTACAGGAGCCGCTGGGACTCCTTGGAAGATGCCCGCGGAGGTTTCGGTCTCTCGCCAAGGTCGCCTCTGCCCTCGTCAGCCTCTGAGGTAACGACTAATGGATCCGTTTATGAGACATTCACACCAACTGACCGGCAAACAGGAGAAGGGAGACTAGGGACCTCCAAACGATTAGAGACCAACATTTCTGCCCTAACTCTGTCACTCCTCCACCACTACCTTCCTCTGCTCCTTCTCCTTTTCCTCCACCACCTCCACCTTCTCTTCCTCCCCTTCCTTCTCTTTCTCCTCCTCTTCCTTCTTGTCCTCCTCTTCCTCCTCTTCCTCTTCCTTCTCTTCCTATTCTTCCTCCTCTTCCTCCTCTTCCTTCTCTTCCTCCTCTTCCTCCTCTCCCTCCTCTTCCTCCTCTTCCTCCTCTTCCTCCTCTCTCTCCTATTCCTCCTCTTCCTCTTCCTTCTCTTCCTCCTATTCTTCCTTCACCGCTTCTCTTCCTGCTCTTTCTCCTCCTCTTCCTCTTCCTTATCCTTCTCTTCCCCCTCCTCTACCTCCTCTTCCCCTCCTCTTCCTCTTCCTTCCTCCTCCTGTTCGTCCTCCTCCTCCTTCTCTCCCCCTCTTCCTCCTCTTCCCCCTCTTATTCCTCTTCCTCCTCTTCTTCCTCTTCCTCCTCTTCCTCCCTCTCAAAAGAAATTGAGATGGCCTGACATTTCAATTCTAGTAAGACCTTACCAAAAGGCATTTTCATTTGAGGTCTCCCATATCTGGTCAATACATGGTGATTAGGGCGGAGGGGGGGATGTTCGTTCAGAGTCACCAATCTGTCTGTTTGTCTGCTTGTTTCTCGGCAGAGTCTGGTGCGGCAGCTCTGCCTCTCCTTCCTGGGACTCCTAGTCAACTCGCGGGACGAGATATCACTGGCGCGGTGCCTGAGCTACTCACCCACGGGGCTGGACCACCAAGGGTTCACGGCCCTGAAGAATGTGGCCAAGGCGAAGAAGATGTCAATGTATCAGGTAGACGGGGAATTCGCCCACCAAGCGATACAAAAGTATTGCACCAGTCTTTATCATGAGGGCTGGATTTTCTTTGCCAATTTTTCAATTCAAGGTCTTTTCTAGTCCAACAAACCAAGGAAACACTGACTGTGAATTTGAAAAATTGGGGAAAAAAACCTCGACTGGAAACTTGAACCCGAAACCTTTGGAATGCTCTTTCCATCTGAGCTATCCAGGCCTTAGATAGTGGCTTTACCAAATGGTCAACTAGTCTTTTTCCAGGGTGGGGGCACCAGTCAGAAGCAATTCAAC
>OX465119.1:9996440-10111440 GCA_949987565.1 Luidia sarsii | reverse complement strand
TAAGTTTTGCGCTATACAGCGCGGTGTTTCGGCGCTTTTTATAATCGAAAAGGTCGCATTTTCCTCCACTTTTATCTGTATATTTCTGAGTGTTTGTGCAGTAATTAGAAAGTTCTATGAACAAAAATTAATGTGTGGAAAATGTCAACCGAAAATATATTTTTTTCCATTTTTTTTTCCAATAAAATTTTTAGGGTCGCAGCTCCAAAATAGGGTCGGTCGGGAAACCGGAAGCACAACTATTATTTTTTTTGGCCTAAGGAGGAAGAGGGAGGGAGAAGGAAGAGAGAGGTGGAGAGCGAGAAAGATGAGGAGGAGGGAGAGATAGATGGAAAAGGGAGAAAGGGGGAAGAGAGGGGAGGTGAGAGAGGAAGAGGAGGGAGAAGGAAGGGAGGGAGAAAGGAAGAGAAGGAAGGAGAAAGAGAGGGGAGAGTCAGAGAGAAAGGCATAGGGAGAGAGGATGAAGAGAAATAGGGAGATAAAGGGGTGGTGAGAGAAAGGGAGAGACAGGGGCAAGATGAGGAGGGAGAGAGGAAATGAGTGGAAGGATGAGGGACGAATAGAGAGTGAGATAGAGAGGAAATGGTCAAGCCTTTTGTTTTTGGAGAAGGAGGGAGAGGTTTGTTTTGATTTCCCATAATTAGAAAGACCCAAAGCGATACAAAAAATTTTGCGTCTCGCTTACTTTCTTCAGTCGCGTTCCCGTAGGACTTTTGTGTGTGTCTGCCAAACTCCTGCGCCTGAAATCCAATGGGAAATGTGAACGTAAAGGAACACCGTCCTATGTGTTTAATTTCGACCACAGATCACCCGAGGTGAGCAATCCCGAATCCCCGGAGAACAAGACGCTGAGGGAACGAGTGGCCGCCCCAAAAGAGGTAGGAGTACTGCGATTTAACGAGCAAAGAGCGCCACCAAGCGAGCGTGCGGCACGCCCGACCTACTTGGCGACCAACGGAGGAATCCGAACTATTTGGCTTACTAAGGATCTTCAAATCTTGAAGTCCACCATCTAAGGGCTGGATAGCTCAGATGGAAGAGCAGCGGTACTTGAATCCAGATGGCTCAGGTTCAAGTCCCAGTCCAGCCAAAGTTGGCAATTGTTTTCAATCCGAAGATTTTTAAATGGGTGCAGTGCATTTGTTTGATCTTGTTGTTGTCATTGCTGGGTTCGCAGATGGCTATCGAGCAGAAGATGTTCCTGGGCCAAAAGTCGGACATGGCCTGGGCCGAGCCGGCGCGCGAGGGCGCCCTCCGCGAGCGGGACCCGAACGTGGCGCGGGACGGCGCCCCTCCACCGGGACACCCGGTCAAGCTGTGGGCGCAGACGCCGCCCGAGAAACGCCTACGGGGCGAGGTCTTCCTGCACGGCGACTTTGAGTTTGACTCACCGGTGACGGCAGCAAGTCCATGCGGCGGCTCCAGATCTGGTTCGACAGCGACGGCCACTGCCGCGGACCACACCCCTAAGAGGCCGCAGGGGCGCGCCCGGCGGCCGACAGTGTCCGCCGCGGATAAGGAGAACCTCGGGCCGGGCTGCGGAGCCGGGGCCGGTAAACAGGCGGCGGCCGTCAAGCGACGAGTCAAGCGGGTGCTCGTGGACGACGGGCCGGACGGCCGGCCCGGCAAGAAGCCCAAGAAGGGGCCGTCTGGCCCCGCCAAGGAGAAGACGACAAAGACCACGAAGAAGACGAAGAAGCCGGCCACTCTTGTCAAGGGTCAGCAGACTCTCAGCCACTTCTTCAGAATGTGAGCGCCCGAACCCAGTCTACCTAACCCAAAAATATCCGGCTCCTCTTAAACCGTAAGTATGATGTCACTCAGTCGGTCCCGGATGTATAACGTGACGCCGTGAAGTAATGTGACCATCTTCAAGGGTTGTACTGTGGATCCCATTCAATGCTAGACACACATTCAATAGCAAACACGGAAATGAGCTACTTCTTCCGAGTGGAAACGCTGTGATACAAATTCTGTCCCCACACTGTCCATTGTAAGTGTGACATCACTCGGTCCCGGATGTGCAGTGCAAAGCCATGCAGTCATCTTGCCTGTGTTGGTTCCACTCTATGCCAAACACACAGCTAGATTTTAAGCAGAATGTGATCACTTGGATGATAAACCTGCTAAACTAAATGAACAACCCCCCACCAATTGTAAGTGTGACATCACCTGGTCCCGGATGTACTATAGTGTCAAACCATGCGATCAACCTCAATTGGCGTGCATTGGGTCCATCTATTTTCAGTCTCGTCGACAAATTTTGTCTCTGGCAAACCAAAATCAATCAATTCAAAAATTGAATCAATTTTTTAAATGAGAATGTGTATGAATGTCTTAGTTTTATAATTGAAACTTTTAAACTTTCCAACTGTGCTTATTGGTATTTTGTGTGCACTTTTGTATTCACTTCAGTAACTACTGTAACTACCAGGAGTCAAATTGAATACTTCTTTCGGCTCTTGAAATAATGTCAATGAAGAAATTGCTTTCATGGAATGAACTGCAAGGATTTTTAATCACCTTTGAATTGTAAAAAGCACCGACTCATTTTCCAAGGTTTACTTATTTTGTACAAATTAATGTTATTTATTTTTCTCCTTCAATAAAAAGAGACAAGATCAGAGAGGTATAAAATTCCACCAAAAGCATTTTTTTATTGTCGTCTGTACAAGAATCTACTCAACAGGGCTAGGAGAAGACTGCTCCATCAAATTGCGTGTGTCCTTGAAAGTATTACAGTTTCAAGACAATACATTCAAATATAAGCTCATTACATCTGTGTGGTACCTGCGGTCAATTTCACCGAACTCGTCGTAACTTACGGTCGATCGCAACACAATGAGCGATGCACAGACACCATACAGCGTATCACAACTCACGATGGGTTATCAGTTGTAAGCTGAGTTACTCATGATGCATCATATGGTTTTGTGAAATCCACATACAAAACAATAGAGAAAAGAAATGTTTAAAAATTGTTTACAAGTTCCCAGTTGCACTGGTAGATATCTTGACAGATATCTTGACAGTGTCCCATTTTTATCACAGGAAGCGTAGCTTTGTAATTCTTTCTTATATCGCAGGCCGTTCCTCCTGCTCGAAACAGAAAAAAAAAGGTTTTCGCAAAGCGGCCCCAAATTCCAGCAACTCGTTGAGATCGCGGTCCGTTTTTCTTAAAACCGTCCCCAGCATGTCACAGCGGTACACAGTCATTCACACAGCTTCTGGGGGTGTCGATATATATCGCAGGCCGAGTTATGGTCGAGAGGCAAATAGGTGTGGTGACTGTGGTTCGTACCAGATCTGTGATGAAATGCGGTACCCGCCGCTATACACACATACAGTATATTCAAATCCGCCACACGACCTCGACCAGCTCTGTGATTCCAGTGGTTACACACGTCTGCACTAGAAAGTGGGTTCCGAGTCCCGCCCGAGCTGCCTGAATGTTTGCAGCAGGCAATCGCGCAAAGCACTCAGTGCTTATTACGTCGACGAGTACGGCCCGCCCTCATTGAATCTTGTCGATCAAGAATTTAACCCAACCCCCCCTTCCTTCAGGTATTAAAAAAAGGATTAAAAAACAGCTTCCAAAAAGGAGGTCCTCCATGGAAGTGTGCGAAGGAATGATACGCTAGGAGCCGCTGCTCCTGACGAGGGGTCATAGTTCAAGCCTTGCAAAGGTCGTCGTAGGTCATGGTCACCGTGTCCACGAACTGCCATCGCGACGCCTCCAGCGCCTGGTAGAACTCCTCGTTCTTGTCTAGGATCGCACGGTTCAGCTGGTCCACATCCACGGTCACCTCGGGATCTGATCGTGCCCCCCCCCAAAAAAATAAAAAATTGGAAGAAAAGAACAGAAATAGAACGTTTAATTCAATCCATTTTACTTCCATATTGCAATACTGGTGGTTAATTAGGCCATAAGGTTGCCATGTATAGTGTGTGCAATGCCTATAGATCTATACATAATCTTGATACATGGTATCACGTTTTTAGGACTATTATCGGTATTCACTTTAGCTCATAAAAAATGATCACTCATTTCATCACAGCCTCTTCTTTGCGTCCCTCCGTTATGGCCAAAACACACCCATGTAACATGTGTACATTTATACCCAGGTCTGTGGTGGTTACGACACAAATCAGTCGTCCATAGTCGATTAAAAACTCATGAGGGCGCTATTTAAACATCCAGCCAAATCTGTTGTTCATCTCTCACAAGTTGGTGCAAAAAACGTACCTTTTTTTCCTTTCACAGATTATAATTTGAGCTCAAAACTTCACTGTGAATTTCTTTAGGGGTATGTTTAATGGTTTAACATACAAACTGTGGTAATGTTTCGGCCTTTACCAATGTTGTATTGGGCCAAATCACCACTTGAACACAGTTCCTCCTTGATAATAACACACACACGCAAAATGAGGTAAATCGTGAAAACTTGGCATGACCCTTACCTTCCAGAGGGTCATCGTCCTCTTCCGTTGCCATGGCAGCAGCATCCCCCGATTCATCAGGAGTCTGAATGACATCAACAAAAGATGAAGCGAACATTTTTTTTTCTTTTAGGAGACGATATGACAATTCTTCATTAAAATTGATAGGCCAATTATCTGGATGAAACTCTGCCGTGTGTAAGCACCGTCGATATATCGATATCATATCGATATATCGATGTTTGAAAAACCCAATATCGACAGTGCTTAGCCTTGTGTGTGCATTTTAATAGAGGAGGCCCTACCTTCGTCTCGACGGCATCGCTTGGCGTTGGCGCCGCTGTGTTGTCGGGTATCTTGTACTGGTCGTAATAACCGCCGTAGTTGCCGCCGTACTGCGGATACTGCTGCTGCAGCGGTGGCGGAGGCTGCTGCTGATAGTACTGGGAGTAGTTGCCAGCCCCGCCCATGCCTGTGTTGTAGCTGCGGGGCGGAGGGGAAACGAAGTAAGGCGGTTGAAAAAGCTTTAAACCAGGTGGCTGACTGAGGTGGCTCACCTCACATAAAAGCCTTTTCACACTACAGCCTCTCAACCCGGGTTGAGAAATCCTCGCCCCGCGTTGAAACTTGACTTGTTCAACCCTGCGTTCAAACCGGTATTGTTTCACACTTGATTCATGCAAACAGAGTTATTTCAACCCGGGGCGACTTCAACCCCGAGATTTCAACCGCGAACTCAACCCGGTTCTTTTCACACCATCGTTTTCAACCCGGGGCAAGATTTTTTTGAACCCGGGGGCGAAAATTTCAACCCTGGTCCAGACCCGGGTTGAAGCCAATCTCGGGGTTGAAAATTGGCAAGTGTGAATCATCGCCGTTTTTTTTCAACCTCGAGATTTGTCTAGTGTGAAAATGCCTTTAGTGGTGTCCTTGGGGGTCGGCCTTGCCTACCTTGGATAGGCTTCTTGCCCAGACCCGATGGAGGGGGGGGGGGGGTAGGGAGAGGGGCTCACCTCTTAGTGGTGTCCTTGGGGGTCGGCCTTGGCTACCTTGGATAGGCTTCTTGCCCAGACCCGATGGAGGGGGGGGGGTAGGGAGAGGGGCTCACCTCTTAGAGGTGTCCTTGGGGGTCGGCCTTGGCTACCTTGGATAGGCTTCTTGCCCAGACCCGATGGAGGGGAGGGGGGGGGTAGGGAGAGGGGCTCACCTCTTAGTGGTGTCCTTGGGGGTCGGCCTTAGCTACCTTGGATAAGCTTCTTGCCCAGACCCGATGGAGGGGGGGGGTAGGGAAAGGGGCTCACCTCTTAGTGGTGTCCTTTGGGACAGCCTTGCCGACGCGGATGGGCTTCTGGCCGAGGCCCGCTGCCCCATTGGAGGTCCGGATGGCTTCCAGGACGTCCGACTCCACGTAGAAGCGGACAAAGCCGTAGCCCCTCGACGTGGTCCCATCCTTAACAACTGCGGACAGTAAAAGAGAACAAAAATGGATTCTGGGAAGGTGAATGTGAAATCTTGCTAAGCAAAAAAAAACAAAAAAAAAAACCCCAGAAACAAAACCCGTTAAAGTTAGTTTTGTGGAAGTATTTTGCCCTGCTCTTCACAGGAAAAAAAAGAAGTTTCAGGAATGTAAGACTTACACGTCTTACAAAATTTTTTTTGTTTACGTAATTTTGTAATTTTTTATTTTTTTGCCTTTGCCTCTGCCTTTGAGAAAGGTCCTGCTATGATCGAAACGTCAGGCCCACTAAATTTTAAGATTTGCATTTTGGTAATTTTAGTCAGTAAGCAGTTTGCAACATTTTTGTATATCACTTTTGCCTTGCTCTTCACAGGAAAAAAAAGAAGTTTCAGGAATGTAAGACTTACACGTCTTACACAATTTTTTTTTTTATGTAATTTTTTATTTTTTTGCCTTTGCCTCTGCCTTTGAGAAAGGTCCTGCTAGGATCGAAACGTCAGCCCCACTAAATTTTAAGATTTGCATTTTGGTAATTTTAGTCAGTAAGCAGTTTGCAACATTTTTGTATATCACTTTTTATTTTTTTATTAATTTCTTTTATGTCGAATTGCTCATTTTTATCTGTTAAAACCCTAAAAACTGAAGGGCCTCTACATCCCTGCCGTGAATCTCTCGGTCGCGTAAAGCGCTCTCTCGCAGTCGCATCTCTCGGTCGTGTAAGGGCTCACTCGCAGTCGCACAATTTATTGGCCTTTTTCAGTGATTTTTAGGAAATGACTTTTGTCGGTCACTTACATCGCTGGAGTTTAAGCCCCCACATTATGAGTTACAGCTCTGTTCTTACTTGTGGCGTGCTTGACAGACTTGAACCTTCCGGCAAAATACTCGAAGAGCTGGACGTCGGTGACGTCCGGCGTCAGGTTGGAGACATGAAGCGAGAAGTCTGTCGCGCCACTCGGACTGTGAACCAAACAATGACAATCGGAGGGTTGCATGTACAGTACATCCAACCAAACCTGATCTATAGGTGCTCAGAAAACATTCACGACAAGGTGATATTTTGGATTTTGTTGTTGCCTGTTGCCTGATGAGGGTTAGCAGTTCCAGCGACCGAAACGTCGCTACCAGCAACGAGACTGTTGTTTTGATCACCCTCTTCCTTTATCTATACCACCGCGATGAACAACCCCTCCATTTCTAAATTCCTTCGTGTCAAACAAATCAAGAAAAAAAAACTGACTTGGAAAGTTCTGAACAAATTGAAAAAATTGGCAAAGAAAATGTTGACAACCAATTGTTGTAAACCTGGCTGCAGCAGCTCGTAGATCTCACAAAGTAGACCGGCTTTTTTTTTTCAATTCAAGTCAAACAAACAAAGAAAAAAACTGACTGGGGAATTGGAAGTAAACCCCCAAAAATGCAAGACAGGCTTTTCTATTGGACAGGATTTGACTTACGATTGAGATGCTGTTTCCTTGTATCCGCTGCCAGTTAAAGCATAGTTGAGTTTGAACCTCTTCTGGAAACGTAACATCGAGACAATATTCAGCCAGTTGTCCACACTGGACTTGATGGTAACATTTAATGTAAAATTTTACAAAGACCGAAGTCAAAGTAACCGAGCTAGCAGTAAAATGCCTAAAAACAGTGCCGGATGCATACGCCCGACTGTACCAGTCAGGGGGGGGAGGGAACTGCCTTCGAATGACACCAAGACCCCATACGCCCAGATGTGCGAGTCGGGAGGGGGGGGGACTGCCTCCGAAATTGAAAGGCACCAAGACCCCATACACCCAGTTGTGCCAGTCAGGGTGGGTGGACTGCCTTTGAAAGACCCCATACACCCAGCTGTGCAAGTTAGGGGGGGATTGCCTTCGAAAGGCACCAAGACCCCATACACCCGGTTGTGCCAGTCAGGGTGGGTGGACTGCCTTTGAAAGACCCCAAGACCCCATACACCCAGCTGTGCAAGTTAGGGGGGGACTGCCTTCGAAAGGCATCAAGACCCCATACACCCGGTTGTGCCAGTCAGGGTGGGTGGGCAGCCTTCGAAAGACCCCAAGACCCCATACGCCTAGATGTGCGAGTCAGGGGGGGGGACTGCCTTCGAAAGGCACCAAGACCCTATACGCCCGGCTGTGCCCCCTGAGATGATGCCTGTCTTTTCGGCCAGCTCGGGGCCTCCGGTCAATTTTCAAAGCCTGAACTCACGTTGCTAGAGAGGGGGATACGTCGGCCATTGCACTCCAGATGGGCCTTCTTGGCGTGGGCAATCTCGCCGAAGTTCACAAAGCAGTAGCCCGCCGGTAGCCTACAAAAAAAAAAATATATATAACCACCGAAACAGCGATAAGATGGAGGATTATTTGGGGGAAGGCTGCCAACCTAAAAGCTGGCTAGCTCAGGTGGTAGACAGGGTTACAAAACCTACAAAAAAACCTACAAAAAACCCCCAAAACTGACTGGGACCCTTTTATTGTTTGAAACAAACTTATGCGAAGAATGGCAAAGAACACTAGTCTACCAGATGGTGCCCTTAGTCAACTAGTCAAATAGTCAACTAGTCTTTGCCGGGGTGGGGGCAACCAGTCAGAAGCAATTCAAGCATTAACTGCCGTAGATCTCCAGGGATCACACACACCCCGCTTCTCATTCAGATGCAAACAACCAACGGTTGTACAAATACATCCAGCCCTCGTGATAAGATGTGTACGGTCGCTTTCAATCACCCAAGCCAAGGGGAAATAATCTTTTCAAAATTTCGAGCGAGGGTCAGAAGTGCCCCGGGGGGGGGGGGGGGTCACTCCCTGCTGTCTGCTCACCCAGTTTTCTTGTCCGTGAGGAATTTGACGGAGAACACCGTGTGGCTCATCGCTTGGAAGGCGCTCCGGATGAACGCCTCGTCCATGTAAGGCTCCAGCTGACATTGAAGAAAGAGACGATAACACAAACGGTGGATCAAGGTAGCTGCGAGACTTGGACAAACGTGCGGGCATACACAGAAATCCCCGAGTTCAGTAACTATGAAGTGTTGGTCATTTCATACACAAGTCACTTCGCGCCCGTGTAAATTGGTACCCGAATCATTTTGTAAGTTCATACACAAGTCATTTCGTTCCCTCATCATTTCGTTCCCACGTCACTTCATACCCAGCAGTCGATTTCACCAAACTGATCGTAACTTACGATCAATCGCAAGACGATGAGCGATGCACAGAAACCATACAGCCTATCACAACTTACGATGGGTTATCCATCGTAAGTTGAGTTAGGATGCATCGTAAGGCTTTGTGAAATCCAGCCCAGGTCACTTTGTAGGTTCGTATCCGAGTCATTTTGTACGCACGTCACCTCAGATTCAAGGGAATGTAACTTTGAACCTGAGGTACAATACTCTAAAAATCAAAATTTTTCTGAAAAAACATGAACCTTTGAAAAAAACACACACCAAAAATTAACATTAATAACTTCTTTAATGGCACTGAATTTAGTGCCGATTCTTTTGTTGTGCAGAATGCTTTCAAATTCAAGTTTCAGGTGGTGTAAACTTGGGTGGGTGACCTGACACTGAGTGACAGGCCCAAGTCAAGTTAATACTTCGGTGTCACTTTTTGGTGCAGAAAGCTGTCTGATGTTGTCTACTCCTCCATCACACTGTGACTTACAATGTAGATACAGAGTGACGTGGGTTATCCGATTGGTATCCTCCAATAACCGGTTTTCGACGATATAAGGACTTTTCTTCAAACTGAACAATGTGGACGACAGTATCACACTAAAAGAGGTCTCAGTCACTTTCTCCACACCACAGACTATTAAAATAATCATAAAGAAGGTTGATCAAGCCTGTCACTTCCGTAAGATTACCCGGTTTTGTTGACGTCCGCGGCGCACCGCGCAGTATGCATCGTCACCTATTTTCGATGTTGGTGTTTAGTAAGGTGTCCCAGTGCAGCCAAACGCAAAATACATTCTTAAAATAACTCAAAATTCTGTGTGGCACTGTAAAATTCTTCCCTGTATGTTTTTTTGTGTTCATCTTTTTTTTTTTTTTCCGACACTGCTTCGAACTCTTTCCTCCTTTCATTCATAATTTATGCTTATAACGTATTGGTCTGGTTGATGTCTTCTTTTGTGACGTTTAAAAAAACTCCACAATCATCTTTCTCACTGCTTCTTCAGTTATGACCTTTCCCAATGTCACTCCAGAGACACATTTCCTCCTTCTTGGTACTTTCTCTAGCTGCCCTTTTATTTTTTTTATTTTTTATAAAAGCCTATTGGGCCATGTTACTTTTTGTCTTAAAATAATAATAATGAAAAAATAAAAAAATTATATTAGCGAGACGCCCTAGGCTATAGGAGCCTCCATAGTTTTTACCCAGAACGGACTGCCTCAAGTTGCGTGATATATTTGTTTTCTACGGATTTTGGGGTTTGTTATGGTACACTCAGATTTTTTTTAGGATCAACAATAAAGAAAACTGGAGCTTCGAAGCAAATGCCAATTTTGTACCTAGGAAAATAGACCCCAAAAGAGCAACTTTTTGAATCACACGAGTTTGGCCTACTGGAAAAGCCTTAACTTTGCACGTTTTCGGTGACGGACAAGAGCAGGAAACAAACTGTAAGATACGAAGTCTGAGATCGTTATACGGAGTTGTTTTCATCGTGCGATGTGAGTTAGAAGGCTAAGCGTCGAAAACGTGTAGCGTCGAAAACGGGGGTTCCCACGATACAAACTACAAACTTCAGTGTCTTGGACTGGAGGAAAGACCAGGACCGATCTAGCACTAGCAGTTCTACTTCTAGGTGTGGAAATTCGGAAACGACGTGACCTGGGTATACATTGACCTGGGTACGATTTACCTACGAAATGATCGGCTTCTGGATCATCGAATATATAACTCGATTCATACGTACACGTGGCAGAAAGGACCTCAGTTCTATTAAAACGCCGGGTTTAAGCACAAGTTACTCCATTTAAAAAGAAGTTTGTTTACATTACTTAAAATAATTAAATTCTGCATTTTCTTTAACAGCTCTCGTACACGGAATGATGTACACGTTAACTTACGTCGCCCATCCACAGACTGGGGTTCGTGCATACACCGTATCCCGACATTTCCCCTTCTTTTTGGTAGGAATTCTGTGAAAGAAGGACGAAAGCAGACGGCACGCGATCGCAATCGATCACATCACCAGGACGGCCTCTACGGCAATACGATTAAAAAAAAAAATAATATTCACTTCTAAAGTCTACAAAATACATTATTTGATTATATATATATACATTGATTTTTATGCAATGAAAATTTTTATTTGTTCAAATGATGTTTTTTTTATTATCAAAAAAATCACAAAGAGTTTATATTTGCCGATCGAGGATTCAAATCCAAGATGGCAGCCCCCACGTGTCTTGAGGTCTTCGCAGGGTGCTACGAAAGAACAACGCTTGGTTATGAGGTTTACGAAGTCGTCAGTGAGGTAAATGTGAATCGGGGTGAAGGGTAGAAGATAGTATTCCTTGTGTTAACTTTTGGGTCATTCAAATGTTTTTTAAATCGGTTCAAAGGGCGGGTGTAGTGTCCACGACAAACCACGCACACACAGTGACTGTCAGTACTCAGTGCAGTGAGTGAGTCACGTACTGGTTCAGTGCACTGCAGTGCCCGTGGCCGGCACTGGCACTGACAGTGGCACTGCACTGTAATATTTCAATACTGGTCATCTGCTTTGCTCACGTTTGGAGAAAAAGGAGAAATTTTTCCTCAGTTGATCAAGAAGATTTTCTCCCGTCCAACGAGTCAAAAGGCACCTGCCATCTTTGATTTTAAACTGAAATGAATACATGTATATGCAAATTAATGATGTTCCAGTTAAAGTTTACTTTATTTTTTACATTTTTTGTTTGTTCAAAACTTAACTTCCTTAAGTCAATGCAATTGTCAAAGACTATTTGACTATTATTTTGGGAGGACCACCATCTAACTCTAAGGGCTGGATAGCTCAGATGGGAGAGTGCTGGTACGTTAATCCAGAGGTCTACATTTTTCACTTTGAAGTAGATAAAAACACAAAAAATTGCTAACTGCTCACTGACTAATATGACCTGCAATACATCAATCTCAAAAGTTATAGGGCCTGACGTTTTGATCCTAGCAAAGGCCTTTGAGAAAGGTCCTGCTAGGATCGATTTGTTTAAAAGTTAAGTTGACCGTATTCCACCGTTTTGACTAATTCCCAGGGACGGTTTGGCATCAAAGCCAAGTTCACCGACAACTCGCACACTGGCTATGTGAAGTCGGTGGCGGCCAGTGACGCCCATCTAGCCACGGGGAGTACGGACGAGACCATCCATCTGTACGACCTGAAGACGAACCGGGAGCTTGGTGCCTTGCTTCAGCACGACGGTAAGAAAACAGTCCTGAGACAACTTAAACAAAATACAAAAAAAAAAAAATGAAAAAATGTCAAGGAAAAACTGACTGGCCAGGCATTCGAACATTGTTCACGACATAATTGTTGCTAGCATCTGAATGGAAAGGTTGGAATGTGATTCCAAAAGATATACGGCGGTTACTGGTTGGATGCTTTTGACTGGCACCAATGCCTCAGCGAAGTTAGTCAACTGTTTAAGAAGCCTTCACCAGTTCACCTACAAGCTGGATTTGAACAATGTTTGCAACTAATTGTTGCTAGCATCCAGTCAAAGTTGTCATTGACATTTTCCAAGGATATGAATCCTAGTCAAATAAGCAGAGGAAAAACTGACTGGGAACTTTTGAACAAATTGAAAATTTGAGACCTCTGGATTGACGCACCAGTGCTGTCCCAACTGAGCTATCTAGCCCTATCTAGCCCTATCTAGCCCTATCTAGCCCCTAAATATTCAACTACCAGTAGTCTTTGCCGGGTCGGGGGCACCAGTCAGAAGCAATTCAACCATTAACTGCAGTACATCTCCAGGGATCACATCCCCGCTTTCAATCAGATGCAAACAGCTAATTTTTTTTATCCAAATTTGTTCTAATGTTCCAAGTCAAGTTCCCAGACTCAAGTTGAATCGAAAAATGTCAAAGAAATGAAAACGGGAGCATGATGCATGAACCCCTGCGAAAGATGGCAGTTAATGGTTGAATTGCTTCTGACTGGCGCCCCAACCCCGGCAAAGACTAGTCGACTAATTGGGAAGGCCACCATCTAATGGCTGTATAGCTTAGATGAGACCTAAAACCAGAGGTCTGGGGTTCAAGTCGCAGTCCAGTCCAAGTTTTCTTTGCCATTTTTCAAAGATAGAAAATCCTGAAGTTTTTACAAAATCTGTTGCAAACTGCTCACTGACTAAAATGACCTGCAATACATGAATCTCAAAAGTTAGAGGGCCTGACGTTTCAATCCATCCTAGCAGAACCTTTCTTAAAGGCAAAGGCAAAAATCCTGTTATATCTAAGAAATCAGAAGCAAGAAAACGGCTGATTCACTGGGATTCTTTGGTGAATTTGTTGATTTGGTGATTTGCATTCCAGGTTCAGTTACGAGCATCTGTTTCCATGGCAACAGTCACATGATCAGTTGCAGTGTGGACGGAACCCTGGCCATATGGAACACATCGTCATGGGAACTGATGAAGAGTCTAAGAGCCCACAAGTAAGCAATTTTTTGTTACCCCACATAACATATGTCACCCCATTCCTCCCCTAGGAGGGAAGGGATGTTACCCCATTCCTCCCCTAGGAGGGGAGGGATGTTACCCCATTCCTCCCCTAGGGGGGGAGGGATGTTACCTCATTCCTTCCCTAGGAGGGGAGGGATGTTACCTCATTCCTCCCCTCAGAGGGGAGGGATGTTACCTCATTCCTCCCCTAGGAGGGGAGGGATGTTACCCCATTCCTCCCCTCAGAGGGGAGGGAGGTTACCCCATCCCTCCCCTAGGAGGGGAGGGATGTTACCCCATCCCTTCCCCGTTTGTCGAAGCTCTGCACTTCTCAAAAAGAAAAGTGCAGAGGGCCTGATGTGTGGATCCTAGCAGGACCTCCCTCAAGGGCAGAGTTCTGCCTGCTAAGAGTCAAAGCATCGGTCCTCATCAGAAGTCTCCTGAAGACGTGTGGAGGACACACTACCCAACACTCTCTCCTCTTAAGAGATGACATACATGGTGTCACCGCAAACCTCCTACTTGGTTTTTCCACCTTACAAACCCTTCAAATCTTATCATACTCCTTCTCTTAAGAAGTGATGTACATGGTGTCACCGCAAACCTCCTACTTGGTATTTCCACCGTGCAAACCTTTCAAATCTTATCATACTCCTTCTGTTAAGAGATGATATACATGGTGTCACCGCAAACCTCCTACTTGGTATTTCCACCATGCAAACCTTCAAATCTTATATGCAAGGTGCTAATCATTCCCCCCCCTTCCCCTCAAAATAAGTCCAGTGGATGAAAGGACGGCTTTGTAGTCACAGCGGTTTCTGCTGGTCGAATTTTTCCCCGTTTTTTTTGCAGGGGCGGGGTGAACTCAGTCGCCGTGCATCCGTCCGGCAAGCTGGCTCTGACGGCGGGCCAGGACAAGTCGCTGCGAACCTGGAACCTGATCCGAGGGCGGGTGGCCTACACGACCAACATCAAGCAAGGTCAGTGCTGCAGCAGCTGCTGCAGAAAAAAAGGGATGTCTGAAAAAAGTGACAAGGATATACATAGACAGTGACAAGGACGTACGCAGACGTTGACAAGGACATACACAGACAGTGACAAGGACATACTCAGACAGTGACAAGGACATACAAAGACAGTGACAAGGACATACACAGACAGTGACAAGGACATACACAGACAGTGACAAGGACATACTCAGACAGTGACAAGGACATACAAAGACAGTGACAAGGACATACAAAGACAGTGACAAGGACATACACAGACATTGACAAGGACATACACAGACAGTGACAATGACATACACAGACAGTGACAAGGACATACTCAGACAGTGACAAGTACATACACAGACAGTGACAAGGACATACAAAGACAGTGACAAGGGCTTTCCTTCCCCTGGATGTCTGTGTATGTCCTTGTCACTTTGCCTTGGAGAAAGCTCCTGCTAGGATTGAAATGTTAAGCTCTCTAACTTTTGGGATTGTTTTCCCTGCCAGAAATGAATTTGGCAACTCCTTTTGGAGTCAAAAAAATTAGGAGGGCCGGACATTTTGATCCTAGCAGGACCTTTCTCCAAGGTTTCTTTGAGAAAAGTTCCTGCTAGGATCGCAACATCGGTCCCTATTACTTTTTGATATTTGCATTTTGGTCATTTTAGTCAGTAGGCAGTGTTTTTTTTGCAAATTATTTTCCCTATTAGAGTCCGAAGATTTGAAAATAACTTCATTTCCTCTGTTTTCGGCTTTTATCGCAGTCCCGGACCTTGTGCAGTGGTCACCCGACGGGGAGTTGTACATCGTCGTGACGCACAACCTCGTCCACATCTACACAATAACCACGGCTACAGTGATAGACACAGTGGACTTTCAGAGGAGGATAATCGCAGTCACCTTCCTCACAGTAGGTACCATCTTTATGCCCAATTTTATGGCTCTGCTTAACGCATAATTCTGCGCTTACGAGACGCTGTAGTCACAGAATTCATTTCATAGATCGCGTAAGTAAGGATTCAGCCTTTTTTAAAAGTTGGCGCGGAATTTCTGCGTTTAACGGAGGTTTTTGTATACGCAGCAACAGTGGAGTTTCTTGGTGAATACTCATCATATACTTATCATGCCAACGAACCTTCAAATTTGGTGACAAGCCACAAGCTGGATTTTCAGGTTTTGTCAGATGGAGAAGAAGCCTGAGCCCGAGGCTTATCCTTGGATCCATAAAGGGCCATAGGCTATGGGTGTGACCTTGGACTGTTAACGATGCATAGCGCCCTCTATTGATGCCATTATGGATGGGACTTGAGCAGCTACCCATTGCTGTGATTGTGCATTGACGATGGATGCATCTTTACCCCTTCTTCATTCAAGAACAGAATTCTGGCCGTCGGAGGGGAGGGAGAAACGGTTCGTCTGTTTGAGTTGGCCGAGGGACACTCACGGTGTCGATGCGAATTCAAAGCCCACGAGAACAGGTAAGCCTCAGAATGGTGGACAGCTGTCAGCAGGGCTCGAAATATCCACTAGACCGTAGACCGAGTCTAGTGATTTCAGTGTCTGTCTATTGCTGAGTGTGACTGCACTGGACCGGCTGTCTAGTGTTTTTTTTTTCTTGCACCGTGAAGAAAATGGCACTCAAATGCATGTATAACTTTGACTTTCACCTGTACAAGTAAACAGCATTTTCTTATTGATTCTTCTCACTGCGCGTAAAATGTGTATTTGTTTTGTTTTCTTATTTATGGCATAGGTTTTTTAAAAATATAGTTCAGGTCCAGTAAGAGTCTTCAGTGACTAGACCTGCTGTCTAGTACAATTTTCTCTGAAATTCGAGCCCTGTGTCAGGACCTGTGTTTCCCTCCGAAAGTTGAAACAATCTGACAAATAGAGGAAAAACTGGCTTGGAATTCATGAACAATTCAATGAGATTTTGCCCTGCTCAACGTGACAAACACTGGGTGCTCAGCAGGAGTCGCGGGTTCAAATCCCGCCCGAGCTGCCTGAATTTTTTTTTCTCCATCAGGCATCGGGCAAAGCACTGACCACTCGGTGCTTTTCACTTCGAGCAGGGCAAACCCTCATTGGATTACATTCTCCTCGACGCAAACATCGTGTTATATCTATGAGAACTCATGCACAAACTGTTTGATTAGTGTACCAGTGATGAAAGTAAATCAAATCTTGCATATAGATAAAAAAACGAAAAAAATTTCAAAGAAAACTTGGACTGGACCGGGACTTGAACCCAACACCTCTTGTTTTGTGTACCAGTGCTCTTACCATCTGAGCTAACCAGCCCTTAGATGTTGGCCTTCCCTAATAGTCAACTAGTCTTTGGCGCACCAGTGCTCTTACCATCTAAGCTATCCAGCCCTTAGATGGTGGCCTTCCCTAATAGTCAACTAGTCTTTGGCACACCAGTGCTCTTACCATCTGAGCTAACCAGCCCTTAGATGGTGGCCTTCCCTAATAGTCAACTAGTCTTTGGCGCACCAGTGCTCTTACCATCTAAGCTATCCAGCCCTTAGATGGTGGCCTTCCCTAATAGTCAACTAGTCTTTGGCACACCAGTGCTCTTACCATCTGAGCTAACCAGCCCTTAGATGGTGGCCTTCCCAAATAGTCAACTAGTCTTTGCCAGGGTGTGGGGCTCTCGCTTGTTGTTTGCATCTGAATGAAAGCAGGGGGTGTGATCCTTGGAGATATATGGCTAATGGTTGAATTGTTTCTGACTGGTGCCCCCACCTCGGCATAGACCACTTGGCTATTAGGGAAGGCCACCATCTAAGGGCTGGTTAGCTCAGATGGGAAGAGCACTGGTGCGCAAAACCAGAGGTCTCCGGTTCAAGACCTGGTTGGGTCCAAGTTTCCTTCGCCATTTTATGTTCAATTTGTTAAAAAGTTCCCATGCCAAAATCAGGCACTTCCTGGGAGAACCAAACAGTGAGTTTATTCCCTCATGAAATGGAGGAGATTATGAGCTTCCAAATGAATTAAAGACATATAATTTGAGAATTAAGGAAACACAATCTGTCAAAATATGATTTTCGACATCATGACCGAATTTGGACTATTTGCATGCTTTACGTGCATTTCGCGCTTTGCGGGAACCGTTTGGGTTTGGCATGGGGCATCACATATCATGAGGGTTCAAGGAGCGTCCTTATTTCTATCAGCTTCTGATGGATGTAACCCTTCGATCGTTGTCGTTGGTTTGCTGTCTGAGTGGCACGACAGACTTCTCACTTCACGCTTCCAACCTGACGCTCGACGTCAGTTTTTCCTCTTACTATGTGTTTGATCTAAGTGACAAACCTGTTAGATATAACATGATGTTTGCATCGGGCTCGGGCGGGCTGCCCGGAAGTCTTTCATCAGGCATTGGGCGAAGCGCTGAGCACTAAGTTCTTATCATGTCGAGCAGGGTAATCCCTCATTGAGTGGTGTGATTAATGTGGTTTTTTGTTTGGTTCCGCGGACAGAGTGAAGGGCATTGACTGCACGTCGGACCGAAGCAGCCAAAGCTGTGAGACAAATCGTTGGCTGGTGACTGTCTCCAACGACGGCTTCCTGAAGATTTGGTCGGTCAACATCGACACGGTGAGTCCTGGCCCACGGAAAGGATCTCAAACCACCGCAGTCCACTAATCTTTGCCGGCCGTTCCCAGCCAGTTTTTTTCCCACAATTTTTTTCTCTGAAAAGGAGTAACAGGTTTGCAGTGACACCATGCAAAGTTCTCTTTTGTGAGTATGTGTGGTTCTGAAAAGATCCGGAGGAACTTTATTTGAGTAGTATACTCTGTTCGTCTTCAGGAGACGTTCAGGCAGTCACGTGAAGACGAACGAAGTATACTGTTCGAAACGTCGAGTTCCTCCGGTTCTTTTCAGAACCGCACATACTCACTAAAGAGAATTTTGCATGGTGTCACCGCAAACGTATTGCTCCTGATATTGAATGTTGCAGACCCTGCCCCGTCAGACCCTCTAACTCTTGAGATTAAATTTTTTGTTTTTGCGCAATCGCTCGCAGCTCGCACAGCCGACTCTCCTGGCCTCGGTTGACACCACCGCCCGCCTGACCTGTGTGGCCGTCCGGCCACCCAGCCGGCCGGCAACGGACGCTCCGGCCAGGAAACTGGCCGCCGGTGGGGAGGCACTGGCCAAGGCGGAGAGCGCCCCCGCCAAGCGCAGCCGACAAACCGTCGCAGAGCTCGGTAAGATCCTACGACCAGAGACCGAATAGGAGGCACGATTTTACAATGTAGCTGCGATCTCCCCTCCCTTCATGTATACATCTCCCTTCCCTTTTGTCCTTCCTCTGTCATGTGTGTCATGGCTTTCCTTCCCCTGACTGTCTGTGTATGTCCTTGTCACTTTTCCCTTGGAGAAAGGTCCTGCTAAGATTGAAATGTCAGGCCCTAGACTGGAGGAGAGGGCATGTCATAGCATTGAATGAGGCCGAGGTTGAGCTCAACTTGGATAGGCCAGCTGTGAGTGGACTGGAGGAGGGGTATGCCATAGCATTGAATGAGGCCGAGGTTGAGCTCAACTTGGATAGGCCAGCTGTGAGTGGACTGGAGGAGGGGTATGCCATAGCATTGAATGAGGCCGAGGTTGAGCTCAATTTGGATAGGTCAGCTGTGAGTGGACTGGAGGAGGGGTATGCCATAGCATTGAATGAGGCCGAGGTTGAGCTCAACTTGGATAGGCCAGCTGTGGGTGGACTGGAGGAGGGGTATGCCATAGCATTGAATGAGGCCGAGGTTGAGCTCAACTTGGATAGGCCAGCTGTGGGTGGACTGGAGGAGGGGTATGCCATAGCATTGAATGAGGCCAAGGTTGAGCTCAACTTGGATAGGCCAGCTGTGGGTGGACTGGAGGAGGGGTATGCCATAGCATTGAATGAGGCCGAGGTTGAGCTCAACTTGGATAGGCCAGCTGTGGGTGGACTGGAGGAGGGGGTCATGCCATAGCATTGAATGAGGCTGAGGTTGAGCTCAACTTGGATAGGACAGCTGTGGATGGACTGGAGGAGGGGCATGCCATAGCATTGAATGAGGCCGAGGTTGAGCTCAACTAAATTAAATGGAAGTACTGGGAACTTGAATAGGAATGCACCCAAGATAACTTAATATACTTTTGAAAATGTGAACGCCCTTTTTACTACTCCACCTATTTTCTGTCCCCCTTTCCAAACAGATTCCAAGAAAAAGAAAGTGAAGACCAGAAAGCAAAAGCCGTAACTATCAACGGAACACAAGGGTGTCCTGGGTGTAATATGAGAGGGAATAGTAAGTCCCCAGGGTATCCTGGGTGTGATATGAGAGGGAATAGTAAGTCCCCAGGGTATCCTGGGTGTGATATGAGAGGGAATAGTAAGTCCCCAGGGTATCCTGGGTGTGATATGAGAGGGAATAGTAAGTCCCCAGGGTATCCTGGGTGTGATATGAGAGGGAATAGTAAGTCCCCAGGGTATCCTGGGTGTGATATGAGAGGGAATAGTAAGTCCCCCAGGGTGCCCTGGGTGTAATATTGAGAGGGAATAGTAAGTCCCCCTGGGTATTCTGGCAAGAATTAGGAAATTACACATGGTTTCTTCAATTTGATTACAGATGATGTCAAATACTTGATATCATTCTTCTCATGTTGGAGGACTATACAACCTAATAAACATACTTATTCTCAAGCTCTGAATAAAAATTGTGTCTTGTTGATCTCTGTAATGCGATTAGTTTATGGTTTTGTTTTTAACTTGATTTTAAGTCTCTCTCTCTCACACGTAACACGGGAGAGTAATGGATGTAATAAATGGCTGCTGGAAATCTTCCTGGACATCTATTCCGGCGAGGAAGAAGAAGAAAGAAACTTATGATAAAAAAGCAAACAATATACTTGATCTTTCCCCCTCCCCCCAAAACCCAAAACAAGACTAATATCTGGATTTAAAGACAAGTAAAACCAATTGTTTCTCCAAACCTTTTGAAAAAAAGGAGGATGTGGGCACTTTTATTTTATTTTCCAAAACAAGTTTATTATTTTGTTTCCCTAAAGAATAGTAGTCTAATTTCCAGTCGTTTTCAAGTTCGGTTCGATATGTAGGCTGTGGATGTACGAGGTTCAACGGCTGGAAACAGCAAAAATCAATCGAAATTTTCATTTTATGAAAAAAGAAATGATGCGGTGGCAAAAAACGATGCATGGGGGATGAGAAACAATTTTTTGTTTCTTGGCCTAAAGGTACTTTTATTTTAAAGGCCCTATACAACATTGGGAAGATCGGAAAAAATCGATGTCCACAGATTTCCTTCTAATTTACACAGTTTGTAGATGGTCATGATAGAATCCTCATGTTGAAATATTACGGTCTGGGATGCTGTAGTTTTCGAGAAATCGTTACTCAAACACCGAAATTATTTTTGATCTCAATAAGTCAATAAATCCGTTTTTCGGGCGATTCGTTGAATGCTGCCCTCACACGACCGTTAAAAGATTGTCATTCTTACTTGGTCAACGGCCGCAGTTTGTCCGAAAAAATGTGCTAGTGCACACACACGGGTACGGTACACACACGTGCATTATACATGTACTGTACACACACATGTAGTGCACACTGTGTACAGTTCGTGAAGTGCATCGTTACGCGTATTCATTCTGTTTATATCACGCTTATAACTTATAGTTATACTCAACTTCTGAAACTTCTTTTGACCTTTCAAAATGGAGAAAAGTTCGAAAGGAAATCGTGGAAGGCCGAAGAAGCACATGTCAGAAAGCGCCAAGAAAAGGTCGAAAGCGGAGGCTAATCGGAAGTTCCGTGCATCGCACGATACGACGACACTCTGTCTACTCTTAGTCTTACGCCATCCTTCTTGAAACGCTGGAGGTCCAAGGCAAATGAGCTTGGAGTATCCAATGCAAAGCTGGCCGAAATCATGCTGGATGGCCTAGAAAAGACGACCAGGCCTTCGACTGCTAGCCTCAGCCCCAACCAACCCAGCACAAGTACAGGAATGTGAGTAAATAATATATACTTAAAAAATGTAGATTAAAAATATTTCTAATAATATAGTAATAATTCTACATCATGTATATTCATTTCGGCAAGAGTTGCATACAGAAAAGTGCATGAAACAAGGTACTACTGTAGTACAGTACTAGTACTTCTAAAAAGTACTAGTACTAGTACTAGTACTAGTAGTACTACTAGTAGTACCACTACTACTCATAGTACTAGTACTTAGTACTTCAGTAGTACAGTAGGAGTACATTTTTTAATTTGAGTTTATTGAGTAAACATGGAAGAAAAACTTAATAATTTTGTTAATCAAACGTGGTGATTTGACCCTAGCACTTGGCACTTTAGTCAGTTTAGATAGCAGGACCTGCACCGGTGTTGAAGACATATAGTATTAGTAGCTTAGAAAGGTCCTGTTTGGTATATCCAATACTGTAATACTAGTAGTAGTACAGTTACTTATAAAGTATATAGTATTACTCAGTATAATTTGTAATATAGTTGCGGTAACAGTAACCCCCTAAGGATTGGACAGCTGAGATGTGAAGAGCACTGGTGTGCAAAACCAGAGGTCTCAGATTCAAGTCCCCGTCAAGACAAAGTTTTCTTTGCCATTTTTCAAAAGTGTGCTAAAGTTCCAAGTCACTTTTCCCTTATTCGTTTGTCTAAAATTATACATGGTTTAAAAAAAATCAACATTCCATTTGATGTAAGTGGATTAAACAGGACAATAATTTGAAATTCACACAGTGAAAATATTATCACTTATTGTGCGCAAAGGGCCCCTGATACAATGCATGTATACAAGTACAGTATTACTTGCCGCAAATTTAATCACACATTCCAACTTTTTTTTTCAGCATTTGATGTCAGGAGTCATTTGAAGCTTCAGTCAAAGCTGGCCAGATGATTGTAAGCAGATTGATTCCCTCCCGGACAAGACTTCATCAGAGTTAGTGCAGTATTGCTACAATCTGAGGTAAATACTGAAACTGGCCACAAAAGCTGGGTTTCCTCAGAGAACACTCTGAAATTCACTCTGATTACTTGAGATGTCGATTCTAAATCAATATACAATGCAGACTAAACAAATCAAATTTGATAATGTCAGGTTATCCCTTTATAAGAGAATAAGAGTATGTTCATTCAAAAAATACATTTCTTGTACAGGTTTCTAACGAGAGGATCATAGTGGATGCTTTGAAAAAAGAGACAATTGAAGAGAGGAGCCAGATGTCCCCCACCTATTAGCATCTCAAAGTGACAATACGTTCAACAAGTATTACGGAGCTTCCAAGCCAGCCTTTTCCAACAAGAACAGCGTGTGAGCGATCTTTGCAGAGCCTATCGATGTTGCACAAGGGATCTTCTATAATGTTGACACCTCATTAGCAGTTGAAACATGACATGATTGGCAAGAGAAGTGACTAGGCCATGAAATGACCAGAAATGCAGATTTATCTCAGATGACTTTCACTTTTGCAGCAGATATGGCAATGATCCAAATGTGTTCATAATTGTGTGTGATAATTGGTTTGGTGTGTGTTTCATTCAGTTGAAGGGGTGAATAAGAATGAAACAAAGTCTCAAGGCAGAAACCACTGCAGTGTGGAGGCACTCAAGTGTGGCCAAGTCAGGGGTACGAAAGGGGAACACTAAGGTAACAGTACCTTCTGCCGACAGACAGGCTTACTAAACCTAGTTATTTTGACAATTAATAATTAAGCATGATTCTGATTGATGACTGCAGCTTTCTCTAATTAGATCATTACTATTAGTGGGGTTTTTTCCAAACAGTTTTCTCCTAAGAGTTTTTTGTTGTTGTTGTTACTCTGCAATGTACGGATCAATTAGACATCAACTACTGCAAGAAACTTAGTGATGAACAGTAGCTTAAAATAAATTTAGAAATCATTGAGCTGTAATTTATCATGTAACCAAACACTATTTGTGCAATTGTTATTTGATAACGGGTTTAAGTCTTGGGGGTATTGTATTTTTTTAGTTTGAGTTTTCGGTTTTCCTTTTCTGGATTGTTTTCCTAAATTCAAAAAAACAATGTGATATTTTTTATTTTAGCAGGTTTCACCTTTGAAGGGAAAATGAAAGTGGCAAAACAGATAGGAAGGGGTAGAGGCCACTGGATATTGATCATCAAAAAATGACTAAGATTGAAAGCTGGTAGTTTTAGTCTTAAAGCAGTTTGCACTTATTTTTCTTATATTTTTGTAAACAGTTTTGTTTTCTGTTGAGAACAATGTTATTGCCCACAGGCAGTGTCATTTGTTGACTCTGGCAGATGCTGCAATTGACATCACGGAAACAAGTATTCCATATTGAACAATCAGTATGCCCTTGCCTTGCCTCAGGTTGTTGATACATGTACTATTAATGGTAATGTACTTACATTATTTTCCCCATCTTATAAAGTCAGGTATATTAAATAAACAGAAAACAGGATTTATGAGAGTGAGTGTTCCATCAACAGTGACGGGCAGTAGACCATAATTTGTACATAAAAGTAAACATACTTGGGTGTAAAGGATTAGGGCCTAACAAAACATTGTAATGTTGCTTGTAAGATTTACCTTTAATTTCATGGACATTTTGTTATGAATTAGGACAATAATTAAATGTTACTGTTCTTAAGCTTTCACGTGTATTATTCCATACTTCATGTACGTGTAATTTTATGAAATTTTGAAAATTAAAAATTGTTTTGTTTTCATACAATGAGACATTATCTTTCAATTGTTCACCTTCCCAGCAAAATATAGAGATACAGTAGCTGTAAACGTTGCTGCCACTGCTCATGTAGAAGATTAACCCCCTGTTGCTGAGGAGCCAATAATGATCCCCTACCTCTGCCTCTTCTTCGAACTCTTCCCACCCCCTATTTCGTGTCCTTGCCCTTCCAAGTTCCAGTGCCTGCGTGTTCCCCTCTGCCCCGGCGTAAACTTTGCGGGAGTAGCCGCCAGTCTTCCTCGGCTCATCATTTTACAACCTCTTTACTAAAGTACTTGCACATTTTTTTTAGAAACCTTTCCAATGGTATGGACATCGATAAATCTAAACGGGACCCATTTTTATCTTTCAATGGAAGCAACTAGGAGCGACACGCTAAGCAAATGTAATTGAATGTTTATTTGTAAAACATTGTCATTTTTATGTCCTGAAACTGGAGCTTGAAATCCAGGGAAATTTGTTGGAAATTGCATTAACTTAAAAAACACCAGCCAGTAGCAGTACTGGCAGGAGGGTACGAAGCTGGCCATGGACGAACATGATTTTCACGGGACACTCACTCCGCAACCGCAACCCATTCCTTTGCGCATGTACAATGTACACACATGTACACTGTACACATACTTCACATCAATACGTGCTATGCTAGATAGTAGGTACATTTAGATGGGCTACACATAACAGGAAGGGGGGGGGGGAAGGAAAGTACCCGACTCTTTCTCTTTAGTCGGTAGCTCTTCTAATTCTATCGCTGGAAGCCATTTTCGCGGCCGTGACCGATAGGAAGACGTTCCGACTTTTGTAAACAGACTCGATCATCGCTCTCGATTATGCTATGCAATTGAATTTTCATGTCACTGTCTTGATTATACGTTCCACTAGCTATAATCCACGCGTGAGCCATAAGTTGATTTCGATCCTTTCCGGCTTTTTTTTTTGGGGGGGGGCGGGGGTGGAAAAAATATCGTCATTGACACATCACACTTTTGCCGGGGATGATTGGTGAAGAACGTGGCACTGAAAGCTGTTCGCGAATCGAAGAAGTCGTATCTATTGATCGAGGACCTGAGAATTTTCTATTTCGAAATGTCATAGCCGGAAGCTGCAGTTGGAGTTCGAACAGGACGGATAAATTAATGGGTGTTCTGGTCCTAGCTGGGTTCGAAAAAAAAGCTCTCTGAACCTGAATAGATTTTGTTTATGCACGCAAGTCAAAACTAACCATGGAAGAACTATAACATATAGGCTAATATGAACTAACGTAGGGTAACATTTTTCAATGGTTGGTTTGGTAATAATAATTTTACCGGCGTCGATGTCATTTCTGAGGCCTTTTGCTCTTTAGATGTAAATGTAACTCGACCGGTGCGCTCAGTTTCAGAGAAGACTGTGCACTTTTTACCAAATTTAGGGAAGTATTTTCTCTAATATAGGTATCAGGGCAGGGAGTTATCGGTTTAGAAGTTGCTAATGAACCTGCATGAGTATCAATAAAATACGAGGATAACGTCATTTATTAATTCCCCTCATCGTCAGATCGGGCTCACTACCGGTGATAGCAAGAACCATTGAACCAAACCCCGGCTGTGTATGGGACATAGACGAGTCAACCATGGAACTTTGAGTCAACTCTTGAAATAGTATAATTCTAACAACAATGTACATGTACACTGTACATTACATGTGCCTGTACAAGAAAAAGCAAAATGGATAACGCCAAACGTAGCCGTGCTGAGCCTCAAACGACGCACACTTTACCCATGGACCTCTATGCATTGACCATAGGCATTAGCATTACCCTCGCGTCCTTGAGTTTACTTTACATGGACATGTACAGTACAGTACACAGTACAGTACATGTACATGTACACACAGCTGTGTCGAATCATACGGTTGAATTTGCTAGCTGGCTGAAAGAAAAAAACCGTTGATGGCAAGCCAGATAACCTATGGCCACTAACAGCTTACATGTGTACCAGATTGAAACTAGCTGAAATACGGTCAAACGGTCACACTACGCAACGAACATTACGCCCAGTGTCTACTCCAACGAGTTTCCATAATCATTCACGTAACAACCTCTACGGTAACACCATGCACGCAGACGGCCATTCGATCGTACGTGCATAGGTACGTCTGTGATGAAGACATAATCAACACAGATCAGTCATCGATAATATTGAGGGCGCTGTTCAAAAATTCAGTGGAATCTTCTCGTTTCTTACAGACCGGTGAGAAAACCGTGACGGTTTTTTGCCTTTTTCTCCTTTCTCAGAAAACCGTTTGAGCTAAAACCTTCGCAGGATGGCTTTTTTAGAATGTTTAATGGTTTAACACACAAACTGTGGTAATCTTTTGACCTTTACCAATGTTGTATAGGGCCTTTAAGACTTGGAATCGTCCCGTCTTCAAAGCCTAATCATACAGCTAAAAAAAAAATATTTTTATTGGCTCTATTCGATGATTCGATCATGATTCGATCGAGGACTCGACTTTGTTTTTACATCCGGGAACTTTGGTCACAGCTCACTGCATGGGGCGCTATTCATTTGCACGCGTTTCTATACGAGGTGAATCGGGGATCCACAAGTCAAACTTATTCACGCGGTGCTAAGCCACTTTTTTCCCTTTCTTTCCGGAGGGGAACTTGAAGAAAAATAACTTCTGACCCCCTTTCAATTTACAGTTTCCCTAAAACCCAGTCCCAAGGGCTAATATAAGCATTATTCAGTTGACAAATAAAATGTGACCCCCGTAGAAACGCGTGCAATTGAATTGCGCACCTGGTTGTTTTCACCGCGCTGTGACCTTAGGTCACAAAGTTCCCGGATGGAAACGCAAAGTGGCGTCCTCGAATGACCCCTCGAATGAAGTTTGCGCAAGAGACCTTGCGCTATGTTGAACTTGAAGCAAGATCGTCGACGAATGGTCACTCTTCCGCTGAGGGCGCTATTTATGATATTGGGAAATGGGAAGGCCAGCTGAGGGCGCTATTTATGAGGATTTGGAAATGGAAGGCCAGCTGAGGGCGCTATTTATGAGGATTGGGAAATGGGAAGGCCAGTTGAGGGCGCTATTTATGATATTGGGAAATGGGAAGGCCAGCTGAGGGCGCTATTTATGAGGATTGGGAAATGGGAAGGCCAGCTGAGGGCGCTATTTATGATATTGGGAAATGGGAAGGCCAGCTGAGGGCGCTATTGATGAGGATTGGGAAATGGAAACTGCTCTATTTTCTAAGTTGGCTGGAGATAAATTTTGACAGAAAGGCCAGGGAACCGATTTCCAGATATCCCGTAGACTAGAGAGTAAACAAAGTTCAATGAAGGCATCTACTCGGTAAGTTTTTCGACTTTGTTTTTAGTATTGAATTCAGCAAAATCAAAATTTATAACTAAATTAATAAATAAATTAAGCAAAGTTATGTGCACGAGTTACGCCCTTGTGATTCTCAGTTGATTGAATGTGTTTGGATCCGTACACCATCTGCTTCACCATGTATTCACATTCATAATCATATCAAAGAAGATAAAAGGATTCTTGCAAAGTAAAATACATGTTCTTATTATGTACTATATCATATATGTAGCCCAAAGCTTCTCTTAAAAATGAGACTCTTAAACTGCTTGAAAAGCTGAGGATTTGATATTAGAAAATTAAAAAGCCTTGTTTTATTTGTTATTTTTTAACTGTTTAAACTTTATAATTAATTTATAGACGACTCGATGGAAATGGGCATTAGATTGGTCCAAGTAACTTGGACCCTTACAGTTAGGACCCTTTCTCATCTGAGAATTTGATTCGTTTCTAGCGCTGATGCCAACTGCCCTTTTATCCTACCACAAACGGTTTGAGTCTTATGTGGAGATATATGCAGACCGACGTATGAAGCTCAATATTTTATTGTATCTTCAATTAGGGGGTAGGGGTAGGGGTAGGGGGTAGGGTAGGGGTAGGGATAGGGGGTAGGGGTAGGGGGTAGGGGTAGGGGTAGGGGTAGGGGTAGGGGTATGGGTAGGGGGTAGGGGTAGGGGGTAGGGTAGGGATAGGGGGTAGGGGTAGGGGTAGGGGTAGGAATAGGGGTAGGGGTAGGGGGTAGGGGTAGGGGGTAGGGGTAGGCGACAGTCTTACAGCGTTTCGTTCATTTTGCAGGGAAACAGTTAGCTCCGCCGTGGCCAACACAAATCGGCCATTGAAATGTGTGGGTTTCTATTCGGGGATTGAGCTTCATACGTATGCACGTATATAGTTCCTTATGTGTGAGGAAGAATTGATTTGACCACCTGTCCGATAAAAAACTGCCCTCTAACTTTTGAGATTGATGATAATAATGTTCTTGGTTTGTGTGCCTTGCAGATCGGCCCGTCTCACTGTACCTGAGTAGGTTTGGCTGTGGGGACGGACTGTAGGCCATGGGGTTGTCCACCAAGCAGAAGATGTTTGTCCTCCTCATGGCCGCGTTGCTCAGCCTGACGGTCGTCGGTCGCACCTCGTACTCTCGGCACCTCCACGGCCTGATGTGCGCGGCCCGGACCTACCACAGGGTCGCAATCGCCAACGACGGGGACCAGAGGACCTCCGCGGAGGTCCCCGCGGCCGCGATTGCAACCGTGACTGCGACTGCGACGGACCGGCCTCAGTCGGGCAAGGGCATCGTGGCGGTGATCCGGGAGCACCAGAAGGGCGTGCGAAAGCAGCGGGCCGAGGAGCTGCAGCTGGCTCTCCGACAGGGCCTGTACGACCGGCGGCTGGCCAAGAAACAGCGGCAGCAGCGGGAACGGGACGGCGGTGCCGGTTCAGCCGCCGCTGAGGAGGTGACGGACAGCCGTCGCGTTCTCCCGCAGGCGCTGGTCATCGGCGTGCGCAAGTGCGGCACCCGGGCCCTGCTGGAGATGCTGGAGATGCACCCGCAGGTGGCGGCCAGTGGTCCCGAGGTGCACTTCTTCGACCGGCACTACGACCAGGGGCTGGACTGGTACCGGCGCCAGATGCCCGCCTCGCGGCCCGGCCAGCTGACCATGGAGAAGACGCCCTCCTACTACGTCACCGCCGAGGCACCGGAGCGCATCCACCAGGCCACCCCCAGCGCCAAGCTCCTGGTCATCGTCCGCGACCCCACCACCCGCGTCGTCTCGGACTACACGCAGATCGCCTCCAAGGACCCGGCAAGGTTTTCGGCCGAGGATTTTGTCGCGACCGTCCTGGACGAGCGGGGCCGGGTGCGGACCTCCTACCGGGCCGTGCAGCTCAGCGTCTACGCCGACTTCCTGCCCGGCTGGCTGCGCCTCTTCCCCCGCGGCCAGCTCCACTTTGTGGACGGCGACCGGCTCGTCACCGACCCCTTCCCGCAGATCAAGGAGGTGGAGGCGTTCCTCGGCATCGCGGACTTCATCACCGCCGACAAGTTTGAGTTCAACCCCGACACGGGCTTCTACTGTCTGACGGGGGAGCTGAACAAGAAGTGTCTGTCAGCCAGCAAGGGCCGCCAGCACCCCGATGTCCCGCCCGACATCCTCGCCAAGCTGCGGGACTTCTTCCGGCCGCACAACGAGAGGTTTTTCCAGATGATTGGCAGACGATTCGACTGGGCCTGATCGCCCTCGATCCCCCGACAGAAAGGCGTTTACTGTCAAAAGAAAAAAACACACCAAAATGCCCAACTCTCAGGGTAGTACAGTGGAACGTTGCTGTAACAACCGCCGATATACCGAACAATTGGCTATAATAGCCTATGACGAACATGCCCTTTGGCTTCTGATTTTTGTGTACAAAATATTTGGCCGCAACTGCTATAACGAACGACCGCTATACCGAACAGTTTTCATGGATCCTGGGATGTTCGTTTGAGCGAACTGTACTATTTGCCAAAGTGCCCAATATCCGGACATTTCAAATTGAATAAACAAAGCACATGTACACACTTAAGTGCTTTAGACTCAGACCTTATCCAATCTGTGACCCGTGGAACTTCCACATACATTGTAGCACATCCACAATGTACCCAAAACTCTTTTATTGACACTCTCACGAGTGTCCAAGCACAACACTGATCAAACCTAAAGGGTGGCATACTAAAAAATGTCGCAAACTGCTTATGGGCTATTCCATGGGTTGGTGTCTATTTTGTAACGTAAGTTATGCCTACCTGTTTGTTTTTGTATATTTGCATACATTTCAAATTTTCAATGATTTCTTAAGAGGTATACTTATTACTTACTGATTCCATCAACTCATTGTAAATTGGAGTCCTTCAAGAATGACTGATTACGGAATGAAGTCAAAGTCGCTTCACGTGTGGCATAAGTTACCCAGGAAGTTTGGAATGGTGTCGGACGTTCCGTAAAAGTTTAGCGCTCGAAAATCTGCCGTTTTTCGAGGAAATAGAGATCACCAAAGTTGGTGATGGTGGACCAGTGAAAATATTGAAGGATATAGGCTGACACCCAGACACTTTTTATGAAGCTGTAAGGTTTTTAAAATTGCATAGAAAGTTGTGTAAATATGTGAGATTCTCATTTTGGATACACATGTACGTACATGTATGGTGTAATAGTGAGATCTTCCCAACATGCTTGTACCATGTGGGTATGATCCCTGGAGATACAATGTATAGGGCAGTTAATGGTTGAATTGTTTCTGACTGGTGCCCCCACCCCGGCAAAGACTAGTTGACTATTTGGGAGGACGCCATCTAAGGGTTGTATTATACATAGCTCAGATGATAAGTGACCAATTGCACCCTGTAGATCAGGGGTTCTATAGTGGGTATCGAACAATCACCAAACATGGCGGCCCCCATGTCAAGGTGCTGCTGTTGTAAAGTACATGACGTTCGAGGCTTTTCTTTCTCAAAATCTATGAAGAACGTTCTGGAGTTTGTAGCCGAGTCCTTACCTGAATACCCACTATAAGTCAGTCTATTGCACAGCACTGGTAGTAGTGGTACCCAAAACCAGAGGTCTCTGGTTCAAATCTTGTTCCAGTCAAAGTTTTGTTTGCCATTTTTGTCAATTTGTTCAAAGTTCCCAGTCAGTTTGTCACTGATCTGTTTGCCATGTGCATAATAATTATACTGCGCAACTAATTTGTTGCGTTGCAAAAGGCCACATAAAAAGGCCGCTTGAACAACTCTGAAGTATGCTCCTTTCCTCTTTTGAAACAGATTGTACAGATTACCCTGCATAAGCAGAGGGACATTTTCAGACAAAAACCGCTGAAAATACACGGCAGTTAGCATACTGTATGTAACTGAAATGGTAAGCGGTATAAAGACAACCGTCATGTAGCCAAAACTCAGTATTACTGGTATACATGATAACACAACGGTAATTCACATGTATTGAGCAATGCAGTATATGTTCGCGATGAACCTGCCATGATAGCGCCACCTATTGACTGTCGCATTTTGTATACTGCACTGCTAATAGTGTGAACTATAATTCTGTTTTGAAATTTGGCTGCACGACGGTCGTGTATATATATCATACATACTCACTTCCAACAGTCCAACTGAAATAAACGTACAATGTAGTGGACATAAACCAATTTTCACAGCCATTTTCTTTTTATGCAGCGACTCTAGTGAGGTCTGTTATACTGTAACATATCTTTATAATCTAAAGAAGAAATGATTGAGATGCCATCCACCAGTGAACTCATTTTTTATTTTTCTCAGGAAGTGCCTCTTGAATGTCCTTTTTGGGCCTCTGTAGACTGTATTAACCTCCTTTTAAACTTTAAAGGCCCTGTATAATGTTGTAATTTTATGGATCCTCCAATTTTTAGCATTCTTAAAGGCCCAATACAACATTGGTAGTCAAAATATTGCCACAGTTTGTGTGTTAAACCATTAAACATTACAAAAAAGAAAGTACAAGGCAAAAAACCATCACGGTTTTCACACCATTCTCTAGAGTACGAACCAGTTTATTACTCGCGAGTATTTGTCGATGTTTGAGTGAAGATTTCTCGAGTACAACATCCCAGATCTTAAGATTTCAACGCAATTCAATCTACAAACTGTGTAAATGAGAAGGGAATAATTATGTGGACATCGATGTTTCCTGATCTTCCCAATGTTGTATTTGGCCTTTAATTTGTAATTAGGAGATTGTGTTCACACATCGTGCTAGCAGAAAGTGATTTTGTCTTATTGCATTAGTGTACCCTACATAAGTTCAATAACTTGAGTAAATTGTCGAGAACTCCGACTATACACATATTTCACTGGCTCAGGGTTTTTTGTTTTGTTACTTTATTATCATAGTATTTTGGTTTCTCACAAAAATGAATTTGTCCACACAACTTTATCAGTATTAACGTACAGACAACACAGCATTAAAAAAAACCACACCACAATTTACAGAAATGTCTCGATTTTCCTCTGATTTCCGTTTATTTCAATAAATCTTCAAAATATACAGACACAATCAACATGATTCCACAGATTAACATGACATAAATTATCAAAATAGTGTGGAAAGTGTTTTGTTTAAAATCCTCTGGTAACAAGAGATGATCGATAAAAAGAAAATATATTTACCGGTACACTACATCTTGGAGAGGAATATGGAAGGCACCAGTGGACTATACTTGATGAGAAATGTAATATTCTATCATTTATGAATACAGATTGCATATTGTTTCACTCGTCAGGTAAAAAAATGAAGACAGATTTTAATCAACAGATTCATGACAAATACTTCATTCTGTACAATTGGACACAAATATCTACAATTATTTATGTGGCTTTTCTGTTATTTCATTATAATCAATTCACTCAACCTCGGCCTCATTCAATGCTATGGCATGCCCCCTCCTCTAGTCCACCCACAGCTGGCCTATCCAAGTTGAGCTCAACCTCGACCTCATTCAATGCTATGGCATGCCCCCTCCTCCAGTCCACCCACAGTTGGCCCTATCCAAGTTGAGCTCAACCTCGGCCTCATTCAATGCTATGGCATACCCCCTCCTCCAGTCCACCCACAGTTGGCCCTATCCAAGTTGAGCTCAACCTCGGCCTCATTCAATGCTATGGCATACCCCCTCCTCCAGTCCACCCACAGTTGGCCCTATCCAAGTTGAGCTCAACCTCGGCCTCATTCAATGCTATGGCATATCCCCTCCTCCAGTCCACCCACAGTTGGCCCTATCCAAGTTGAGCTCGACCTCGGCCTCATTCAATGCTATGGCATGCCCCCCTCCTCCAGTCCACCCACAGCTGGCCTTTCCAAGTTGAGCTCAACCTCGGCCTCATTCAATGCTATGGCATGCGCCCCTCCTCCAGTCCACCCACAGCTGGCCTTTCCAAGTTGAGCTCAACCTCGGCCTCATTCAATGCTATGGCATGCCCCCCTCCTCCAGTCTAGTCAACCCACAGCCATTTCCAAAACCATTTTTAGGCTCGGAAATAATGTACACAAAGCAAAAACATCACGGCCTATGCACGGGGCTGTCCACAATGTGTCCCTGAACACATCATTTCATTGCCACATGTACATGCAGACACATCAGTGCTTTCCACTCAATCCCTATCCAATCTGTGACCCATAGGACCACCACGATAAACCCAAAACTCGTTTATTGAGCAAATGATTGGTTTGGTCGCCAACCCAGTCTAATGAGCATCCAAGGGTCACACTGATCTAAACCAAAGAGTTATTTACAAAAAAATCTTGCAAACTGGAAATAAGCAATTCCACGAGTTGGTGTCTATTTTGTAACGTAAGTTACCTCTTTGTTTTTGTATATTTGCATGCATTTCAGCGTTTCTGAAGAGGTATACTTACTGATTCCATGAACACATTTGTTAATTGGAGTCCTTCAAGAATGATTGATCGCGGAATGAAGTCAGAGTCACTGAACGTGTCACTCAAGTTACCGCGGAATCGCCCTCGTGGTCTCTCATATTCCCTCTAATGACCAAAAATGCAAACCTGGAAAATTGACAGGGCCTGACGTTTCGATCCTAGCAGGGCCTTTCGTTTCCATCTAGGCAGAAGCCGTTGAGAAAGGTCCCACTAGGATCAATACATCAGGCCTTCTACTCGCTAATAATAGCATTTTAACTCAAATAGCTTTTTTGGGGGGGGGGGGTCTGGGATGAACTTCTTCGTACCATCCTTCCAGATTCTACAGTCGGATCCTGAACGAACTGGAAAGAGAACAAAAAGACCCGACAAAAAAAATGAACATTTGACAACATGATCTGAAAATGTCTTCAAGAGTAAAGACGGTCACAATTTGGGTCATTCCATCGTTAAATTGCCCCGCTCTTTTTTACGAGCGCAACGAACGAACATTCGTTCTGTGCCCTTAAAAATGCGGCCCAGATACTTTTTCAGCAATTACTCACTTGAGAAAGTCGGGGGATTTGGAAATGACGTGCTCGAACTCGGCAAAAGAGAGAGCGTCGTCGTCGTCCAGATCAGACTCCTCCAGGACCTGCGAAGAAAAAACAAAGGCCAATTGTCAAAAGATAACGACAAAGCTACTCGGACTCCTGGTTCATACTCGTGCGTCTTGTGCAACCTACCAACCATGCTGACTTGCACTCAACCTGCGGGACTCGCAAATTCATCGAAAAGAAAAAAAATCCCACGTGATAATTGTTGTCTTTTGCGACAATACATTGTGCACTGCTATTGCTAGCTACAAGCTTTGACAGGGTCGTGTCGGTGTAAAGTGGAATGTCGCTTTAACAAACGCTGATATACCGAACATTCGGCTATAACGAACGCTTATATACCGAACATTCGGTTATAACGAACGCTTATATACTGAACATTCGGTTATAATGAACGCCGATATACTGAACATTCGACTATAATTTTTGTGTACAAAATATGTGGTTGCCGCCGCAACTGCTGTAATGAACGACCGCTACACCAAACAATTTTCATGGATCCCAGATGTTCGTTAAAAGGCTTAGTTTGTTATAGCAACGTTCTACTGTATTTAGGTACATGTTGATCAAATTAGTTTCATCTAAAATGATGGTTTTCTTGACTTGATTTTCGTTTGATATACTATGCAAGTAGACCTATAACTAGTCAATGAACTTTGAGAAGAAAGGTAGAAATGAGAGACGGCATTAATAACACAGGATTAAATTCAAAGGTAACACGGACTCAAGAATTGATGCTTTTTGACTCGGGAGTCAGACTCAACCTGGACGACTAAGGGGTCAGACTCCCCATCCCCTCCCCTCCTCCCCCCCCCACCCCTGGGCCAGTGGCCCACCCGCTGCCCGCGATGCTCACGTTATCAATAAGCTGCTGCATATCGGTGTCGGTCAGTTGCTGCTCTCCGCTCAGTCTGTTGATGACCTCGCGGAGGTCGGCGCTGCTGATGAAGTCGTCGTCGTCAAAATCTGGAACGGACACCGCAAACGAAACAAACAAAAGTCGGTCATTTATCTGCGATTGGACAAAAATAGGAGGAAACGGGGCTGGGAGATTAAAGCCGAGTTTGCATTGGACTTTATTTTTGTCAAACTACCGTTGGATGAGCGGGAGAATGATAAAAATCAATCCAATGTGGACACGCGGAAAACTACCCTCCCTGTCAACTTACCGCAAGCATCACGGTAACTTTTACAGGGCCGAAAAAAGCTCAATTCGAACAGTTTCGCCCTGTAGAACTACCGCGACCACGTGTAAGCAACATGCAAAGCGAAACACTCTGCCAGTCTCACACGGCAAATTTCTCATTCGGTCGCCGCGGTAGATAAATCCAAGTGCGGGCGCACGGCAGAATCACATCCAGGAATGTGGCAGTAAGTTACCGCAAGAAAAAGTCCGATGCGAACGCAGCTTAAGAGTTGTTTGAGGCTGCACCCTGTACTAAAACGTGATTCCCCGAAGAATTTTTTTTAAAAACAAAATTGGGAAATGGGATGATCAAGTTTGAAGGTGACTCTTTGTAACTTCGACTTGAACCCGGACAAGGATGACTCAGGACTCGCGAGATGGGGCTCTGGACTCGACATTTCGCGAGTCAAACATGAGCCCAGAGCTGTACTGCACTGAGCCTTATGATGAATCATAACTTCCTAGTTTACGATGGATAGACCACCGTAATCGAAGTTGTGATAGGCCGTATGGTTTCTGCGCACGCATCGCTCATCGACTTGCGATCGGTCGCAAAACGGCACTGAGCTTGGCGGAATCAACCGCTGCTCCTCCGGGGTACCCACCGTAGATTTGGAAGGCGTACTCCGCCTTCACGCCCTTCGGGGCCGCATCGCTGAAGACGGACATCATGTCGAGGAAGTCCTCGAACAGGAGGGAGCCGTCTTCGGCCGAGGAGAACACCTTGCAGATGCGGTCCTTGAAGGGGTTGACCTGCCCGAGAGAAAACAAAAATGGTCAGGACGGAGGGGGTTCCTACCTCGACGGCTCATTTTTCTCAGATAAAAAAAAAAGTAGACCGTATGAGGTTTGGAATCCGAGCACTCTGCTTTTGTGTTCTGTGACTGGCCCGTCATCTGAGAGCCAATTGTGAACAGTTAGCTCCAATTTTGTTCACCTCCCCCCCCCCCCCCAAAAAAAGCCCACAACAAACAAGGAAAAACTAACCGGGGCATTTTGAAACAATTTAAACAAAACCTTCAGCGCTCTTACCATCTCAGATCAGATGGTAAGAGCACCGGTAAAAAAAAAATCAAAAAAAAAAAAATCATCTGAAACTTAGAGGAACTATTAACACACTTTTTTTCTTCTTCAATCTTGTGCCAAACCACCTTCAATGGATAACGTTCTCTTTATGGATATACTGTGGTATAATTTCAGATGTGTTCTCCTTGGTTTAAAGGTTTCCCTCCCGATATTGCCCAGGCTAAATAGAAGCCGTTGAATGGGAGATACCATACCTTCAGTTCTGGGAGTTCCAGGATGGTCTCCATGGAAAGACGTGCATTTTTGTCAGCACGGACCGCATCGGGATCCAATAAATGAAACCGCTTGTGAACGCTGAAACGACAAGGGTAGAACGACACTCAAAACCAGGTTTGGGATAGATTTCTACTTTCATATGACACTGTAATAGTAGTAGTAGGCCTAGTACCGTAGTAAATCCGAAGTTTTCAATCCAGTTTTTGTCCCTGTAAAACAGGGATGGCCGGATTCACCTCACAGCTCACTCCCTTATTCCATCCCCTCCACCTCGCCCCAGCATCCTTCCTCATCAGCCCAACCCTCCTTCACTCTCCTCCTCCACTTGCTTAGTCCATTTCCTCATTGGTAGTCCCTTATTCCTCAGACCGTCTACCTCAAAACTCAAACAACCTTCTCAAAAACACGATTATCATCCTTAACCCTAACGCTTTGCACCTCCCGCACAGGACACTAACTGCAATTTACCACAGTGCCCACAGGGGTGTAAGCTCACATACCACAGGTCACCACAAAAACCCCGCTTTTTTTTTCTCGATCGAGGGCAAAATAAGGATTAGACTTACTGTAAAATTTCTTTCTTGCTGAAGAACGTGAGCTCCTGGAAGTGGAATGAGATTGAGAAGAAATTGTGTGGGAAAATTACTTCAATTTCAGGACGCTAATTTGGCAGCTGGCTGCATCTGAGCAGAAAAAAGGGACGTTCTTATTTAGTCCGAGTAACTTGGATCCGACAAGTCAACCTTTTTTTCTTCGAAATTTGAAGGAAAGGGACAAAAATTGTGACATCTCGGGTCCAAGTTACTCGGACTAGTTCTTCATTTACCCATCCCATAGGCCTACCATCCAGTTTAATTTGTATGCATGCACTTTCAAAGTTTCAGTGGCAGTGCTTTGCAATTGCATTGCCTGGTGCAAATTATTTTAATAACGGCCGACTTCTCTTCTGAGATCTGCAAGTAATAAAGTGTAGAACGTAGTCCGAGTAATTTGGACCCGACAAGTCACCCTTTCTTTCCTTCGAAATTTGGAATTTGGAGGGCCAGGTGACTGTCATCCGACACTCCAAATTTCCCCCCCCCCCCTCAAAAAAGGGCGACAATTGTCTGGTCCAAGCTACTCGGACTAAGAAACATTGTAAGAAACAAGTAGCTACAGCAACTCTAGTTGCGGTAACCGTAACCCTCATCCTCCCGAAGGTCGGAGGTCTCCGACCTTCGGGAGGATGAGGGTTACGGTTACCGCAACTACAGCAACTCTAGACTCCTCAGTCCTTGAGTTAAAGTTGAGTCAATGAATGAACTCCTTCTAACAATTTAGTACAACTTCAAGAACTTTTGAATTTATTTACTGGAGACTGGAGTGGAGTGAATGGTGATTATTGATAATGATGCTAGTGCTCGCTCAAAACTTAAAGTCAAACAATCATGCTTAAATTTATCTGAAATCAAATGACTTGCTGAAAGTTGCAGCATGGCTGGAGTATCACACTCTTGACATTTCGTTAATTTTAGTATGCAGTGATTACATTTAGACTGGTTGAGAAAAGTCCTTTTTGTAACCAACTTCAGTAAGCGATCTGGAGCTTAGTTACTTTTACTGTTTTAGTAAAGTTGACGAATGTGGAATCCAATCGACTTCCGCATAGATCCTACGACCGAATTGGAACTTAGTAACATCGAAAAGCGGGACTCCTCTAATTGAGTCTAATTTCTCTAAACCTTAAACCGGTCGGTCCTAAAATCGTCGAAATGACTTGCCTGATAGTCGCCCAGTTCTGCTTCGGTGAAGACACTGTGTGAAGCTCCCATCCTAAAGGGAATTTGGGGTGGTTTCGTTACTTTTTAGATACCACTTCGGTCCTTTTTTTAACTCGATCGTCACGTACAAATATAAACACGCATGAATGATGAGCTATTGACGTCACGTAACTTACGTTAATTTTATTATTTTTTGTTTGGGTGCTAAGGGAAGCAGTGTGCTGGTTACCGGCATAATGATATATTGGCTTACAAAGCGCCGGTTACCAGCGTAAATCTTGTTTGCGAAGTTGGGAGCCGCCGGAGGAGGGCGTCTTTCATAACGGGACCCTTGTGGGTGCACAACACTAAACCAAGCGCCATAGAACGCATTACAAAACAAAAATCACTTTCGAGGATAACAATCATGATTATAATTCCACAACCGAAAGTTTCTCAGGTCCTGTAACTATACTCCAAATTGTAGACTGGACCCTCACCTCCATTTTTTCTCCAGTTTTGGTGTTGCAACCCGATTGGATGTTCTGATAATTACCCCCAGAAAAAAAATCTCCCACAAGTTAATGTGTACTCATCTAAGCCGAATTTTTGCAAGGATTTTGGATAGCATCCCTCCTTTTCCACGGCCAAATAGAGCCACATTTAAAGCCTCACGTGTTCCAAGTTACACATGAAATTGAATATTGAACTCCGGGTTGTCCTAAGCTTTACTTATTCTATGATATATCAGTTAATAATTATCTCCAAAAGAAGAGGGACGATTGCACACAAAGCAATTCGGCTCAGAGATCTATGTATTTTTTAATAATTATTTTACTCTTTCACGTGTTTTCCCTTTTCTCGTGGTACATCATGTAAGGTCAGGACTAAATTGCATGGATGTAGAAGCCCTGTTTGAGAGAAAGCACATGTGGCATGGTAGACAATCTTTCTTGATCTTCTTTTCCACAATCCACGCACCTTTCTTTAGTTCCTTCTACCTGTTTTCACTGAGTGTTCCTGTCTGCCAACATGTATGTGCTCAGCACTCGGGACTATAGGTTCTTGTACATCTGTTCTATCTTCTACTTCGCATATTATCAATTCTTCGTTCATTTCCTCAGAAGCTTTGGATGCTTTTTCTGCTGATTTTGGTGGACTTTGCCAATGAAATTAGGTTTTCATGAAGACATGGCTTACAATCCCATGCTGTGGTTTGGCATGCGCAGGTAGATGTTTCAATAACCAGCTAAACTCCTGATTTGAAGACACATTGTATGTGCCAAGTATTCACTGCATCTACAATAGCAAGACAACGAAACCAACAGCTAGATCAGGTACATTTCTCATAATAAAATAATATATAATTTGATACCGATCAAACAATTAAAATTTTATTTTCAATACTTCCACAATATAATTATAGTGCTTCTTTACACATACATCATTGAATAAGTTTTAGGCACAAAGTGGATGTTTGGTAAGTACTGCCTCTTCCCTGTCTTGACCAGTCGTTTTAGGCCAACTAGGTTTATTCACAGTAAGGATTAGTTTCATACTTGTGTAGGGAGTCAGACATTTTGAACGTGTGTCTTCTTGGCAGTCACATTACAACCTTTGAAATGTATTATACATATTCATGAGTATAATGCTGACGTCAACCAATCTTACTAATACCCTTTCCCCGAAATCCGAAATCGACTCTTAATCCCCATTCATCTTGTAACAAAGTTATCCCTGTATGTCACTGCCATCATACACAATACAATCTATTAATGAATAATCATCTAGCATGCGTTACATTAGTACAACACAAAACTACATCGATTGATGAATAATGACATTCACGTGATATTGATTTGAGTTTCAATATACTACACAACTTATACCAAGTATATAGCAGTTTATATAGCAGTTTACCACAAACTGAGCACAACGCAAAATGGACATACCACGATACTTCGTTTTCTTACTATGATAAATTCAATACAAACTTGAATAATTTGGATTACACAAGTGTCAATCAAGTTAAATTAAATAGATTTAGGAATTGACTTAAGGTGATATACAAAAATGTTTCAAACTGCTTACTGACTAAAATTACCAAAATGTAAATCTAAAATTTAGTGGGCCTGACGTTTCGATCCTAGCAGGACCTTTCTCAAGAGAAAGGTCCTGCTAGGATCGAAACGTCAGGCCCACTAAATTTTAGATTTAGGAATTGTTCACTTGCAACACATTTAAATATAATGGCAATCACTTCATTATAGAATAAGTAAATCTAACTATTTACCCCAAGCCATTAATATTTATCTGTTTGTTTCAATTGTTACCTCAACACAACATCAATTGATTAATTTGAAATTATCTTGACACATACTGTCTTGTTTAAGTTTAATTTCATTTAAGTTAAATTATAGCCTATAATAATTATGTCACTACTCTTTTCAAATCATAGATGTTTACGCCTATACCTTTTGAGGCATTTTTATGTCCATGTCAACTATAGTAGCAGGACTGACTGGTCATAATCAGAAATGATTTCAATTATATTGAACTGGGGACGGGCAGAATACACAGTGCCCGAAACGTTGAGTTACCGTCTCCTTTCAGAGATGTGGTATACAAAGTGTCAGCGCAAACCTTCCACTTGGTTCTTCCATCATGCAAACCTATAAACCATAATCTACACTGGACTTTGAATTTTCTGGACCTTCTCCAGAATTATTCAGATCATATCACCTTTGCTGAAGCTATACCTTATTTGTGACCTGGAATAACAGCATGAGGTATATCCCACCAAAACACTTTTCGAGTAAACAACGCCTGAAGTCAAAGTATCTTCACAATTCGATTAAAAAAAATCATTTTTTTGTCAGTTAAATTTTACCTTTAATATTGTCGATTCTAAACTCAAGCAAAGTTTCAACCTGAAGCAACATGTACAATACGATAACTCTTAGCAGATTCTTAGAAGACCGTACACAGACGGTCCTGGCAGTAATTGGAAATAATGACGTCGATCAGCAGGTGTCAAGTTACGTTGCTTTAAAGAAGCCATAGGTAGGCCTATACACTTTTTTGACAACTGTATTGCGCTTATGAATAATTGAGAGTTCTGAACTTTGGTTAAGAAAGGAGAAGGGAATAGAAATAGTATTAATTTTTTCATCTTCATTATGTTGGAAATAATAACCAAGAGTCCAAATAATTATGAGGTCATCATATTTCATATTTTTTTTTTTACTTTGAGCCCAATTCACGTGACATGAATTTAAAGGTACCTGCTTGGAAAGAACTCGTTACTGTCACTTTATCAGCTGCCACGTAACATGGATGTAAAGATGTGGTTTTCCCCTTGCGGTTTAGAACACGATTTTTGTGTCAACCATTCAATTTGCTGCTTGTACCGTTTGATCAATAATCATCAGCTTCGGGTGGTCTTCAATAATAATGTGTCAGTGTAATGCGTCACTTGACATTAAAGCTGCATTATTTTAACTGGGAAGAGTTATCGTATAGTATATGTTGCTTCAGGTTGAAACTTTGCTTGAGTTTAGAATCGACAATATTAAGGGTAAAATTTAACTGACATGACATGATTTTCACGTCAAACCTCACAGACATTTTCACTTGAACAATTTTGTACATGCATGTCATTGTACTGCGCCATGAATAATGGTTATGGCTTACGGAAGTATTTTAGTGTGCTGCACCCTTTACTCGCGACGAAATCCAAAAGCCCGCCGCCAACGGCCATGCCCCGTAATTGTAATCGGGTTCGATAACATGTGTAAGATGTCCGTAACTGTCGCGTACCACAAGTGGCCTTGTGTGAAAGACGCTCGCCTGCCAACGTGTTGGTTCTTGGTTCGATCCCGGGGGTGTGTTTCACTTATTTTTTTCTCAGCACGATAGTGCGGTATAAGGTGTTTAAAAAACTCCCGCAAACACCAACGTCGCATGTGGCGCATCTAGATGGGTCACTGTGACGCTGGGACTGTCCTCGTAATCCAGGTTCGCGTCTTCGTACAGGGACACATGCGTTTGGTCGACTCGGCGGCCAAGGTCTAGGGGCCGCTGTGTTCCCTCCCTCACATGGCGCAGGGTCTACGGGCCTATATGGATGAGGGCAGGGAAGGACGTGCGGTGGACCGGTACCGAGGCCTTAAGAGCTCTGATAGATCCGTGCACACGGGACGACCCTGGAGGTCCCGGGGATCTGAAAGCTTGGTCTGACACCGCATAACTTTTTTCGCGCAAACTTTGATTTTTTAAGTGTTTCGTATTTGTTTTTTCTATTCATTTTTAGCTGTTTGGTCTTCCGAAGCAGCTTTTGTTTTCGGTTTTTTTTCTATATATTTTGTTTTTTCTCCCCTTTTTTGTCCATCTATTTCGGTCTTCCGAAACGGCTCTTGTCTTCGTTCTGTTTTATTTTCCTATTCAATTTTTTTCCTTAGTTGTTTCGGTCTTTCAAAAACAGCTCTTGTTTTCGTTTTTTGTAAATACCCTTTTTCACTTTTTTTTTAACGTGTAAGATATCCGAAACTGTTGCGTAACACAAGTGTCCTTGTGTGAAAGACGCTCGACTGCCAACGTGTAGGTTCGTGGTTCGATACCGGGGGTATTTTTCACTTATTTTTTTCTCAGCACGACTGTGCTGTATAAGGTGTTTAAAAAACTCCCGCAAACACCAACGTCGCATGTGGCGCATCTCGATGGGTCGGTGTGATGCTGGGACTCTCCTCGTAATCCAGGTTCGCGTCTCCGTATAGACCCGTCTTCGATGACGTCACGGTTTTGTTTATCGGCCATCTTGGATTACACACATGAGCACGTCGTCACCGCCGTTACTAAGTCAGCTGTGCATACAAACAACTCCACATGCACGGCGGCAAGTTTTGAACTCGTCGTAGTTGTACTACTACTACTACTACTGCTTTTTACTATAGTATTACTAGTTGTGCCATGGGGAATCTCTTTTTATTCCTCCGTGGTTGTATCATGGATTGGAGGTACTTGTTTTGTTGAAAGATGATTAACTTTTGCGCTGTCCTTGGCTGTGGAAGCAGGGGGATCGTGATAAGAAATATTTTTATCGTTTACCCGCTGTACTGACAAGAGAAGGTGACGCAACTCGAACACTTTCGCTAAAAAGATGGACGAAAATGGTTGTCGCGGGTTAATTGTGTACGGATCTATTTCAGCAATAAAGCCCAGAATGTCGAGAGAACTGTAATAAGCCGACCGTGCAGCATTCGAATTCGCCATGATGACTAACGTAACGTTAAACGAACACAAACGTGCGAGCAAAGCGTATGTGTGTACTCCAAGATGGCGGATCTCGCTGTTTGTATAGTAGAAACGTGACGTCAGTAAGAAGGGTCTATACCGGTACATGTACTGAGAATACAGTACATGTACATGTACGTACATTGTATACAATGATTGTACATGTACATGTACATGTACATGTACAACTAATGAACTATACATGTACATTGTACGTGTACATGTAGTGTCCGTACGTGTGCTGTACATGTACAGCACGTGTAAAATACAGTACATGTATACATGTACATGTACACATACATGTACTGTACGTACACTATACATGTACTGGACATAAACAACATGCGTGTTCAACGGTTTACATGGACGGTATACGTGTTGATCTTTTAACCAAAGTTTAGCGTGTTCAATCTAACAGAAAACAGTACTCTTCAGGCAGGAAACTATAAAGGAATGATCTACTACTCATACTTATGAGATATGCTGAATTCGAACTCCAAACACGATCCACAACATTCCCGTTGCCAAGGGGTTTTGATTTCTGTAACAATTTATTTAGCGCGTACGCGCGCTACACTCACTGACTAAGCTCCACGTTCGGACCGCAAACTGTTGGACAAACTTTCCTTGGTTTGTTTGACTTGAATTGAAAAAGCTGCATCCACTTTGTGTGATCCCCAAGCTGCTGTAGCAAGGTTTACAACAATCAGTTGTTTGCATCTGAATGAAAGCAGGGGGTGTGATCCCTGGAGATATACGGCAGTTGAATTGCTTCCCCCAACCTGGCAAAGACTAGTTGAATATTAGGGAAGGCCGCCATCTAAGGGATGGAAAGCTCAGATGGAAGAGTGCTGCAGCCGATTTCACGAAACTTCAAATGTTGCGTACGCAACATTTTGTTGCGTAACTTACGCAACATTTTGCTCCCTTTTCTAAATAGTGCACAAAAGAGCCATTGTGGCGCAAGATTTACGCAACATTTGTACGTTGCGTAACTTACGCAACTTTTCTTGAAAACAGTTGCAGGTACAAAATCTTGAGTTCAAATCCAGGTCCTATCAAAAGTTTTCTTTGCCAATTTTCCAATTTGTTCCCAAAATCCCAGTCAGTTTTTCCTTTGTTTGTTTGACATTATTTCTGTGTGGGATATCCACCTGTAAACGCGACTTTCTTTCTGTTTTTTGGGACAGACTCCCAAGGAGAGCAAGTTCAAGAGAGATACGGCGGAGCACCACAAAGAGCGCAGGAAACTGCGACGGTCCGCGGGCCAACTCCCCGGGAAATCCAAGAGCAGACAGTTCCCGCTGCGGTGATCCAACTCGAGCGTCCCAAACGAGCGTCGCTGCCGCCGCCGCTGCGGGATAAAGACCCTCAAGGCCTCAAGCAAGCAACCCCTGCCAGATACTCCCTTCAACGTCCAAGTCAGAAGGCCAACTCCTGTCAAGGCCATGCTCATATCACTCGGGGCCTGCTGGCCGCTACTTCTGCGGGAGCCATATCGTTCCTACCGTGGGCGTCGAGCTTCTGCACACTCGTAGGAGTGGACTGATAAGACTTGAAGGTTTGCATGGTGGAAACACTAAGTGGAAGGTTTGCGGTGACACCATGTAGCTCTTCTCTTCTGAGAAGGAGCGTGTGGCTCTGAAAAGAGACAGTAACTCAGAGTAGATAAGGCCCAAGACCTGAAGGTTTGCATTGTGGAAACACTAAGTGGAAGGTTTGCTGTGATGCCATGTAGCACTTCTTTTCTGAGAAGGAGCGTGTGGCTATGAATAGAGCCGGTAACTCAGACTAGATAGACCTAAGACTTGAAGGTTTGCATGGTGGAAACGCTAAGTGGAAGGTTTGCATTGACACCATGTAGCACTTCTCTTCTGAGAAGGAGTGTGTGGCTCTGAAAAGAGACAGTAACTCATTCTAGATAGACCTAAGACTTGAAGGTTTGCATTGTGGAAAAACTAATTGGAAGGTTTGCTGTGACACCATGTAGCACTTCTCTTCTGAGAAGGAGTCTGTGGCTCTGAAAAGAGACAGTAACTCAGAGTAGATAAGGCCCAAGACTTGAAGGTTTGCACGGTGGAAACACTAAGTGGAAGGTTTGTGGTGACACCATGTAGCACTTCTCTTCTGAGAAGGAGTGTGTGGCTCTGTAACTCAACGTTTCGGGTAGTGTGTACATTGTACATGTACTCTACCATCGTCGGTGTCCACACCGCCCGAAACGTTGAGTTACTGGCTCTTTTCAGAGCCACACTCCTTCTTGAAAGAGAAGTGCTACACATACATGGTGTCACTGCAAACCTTCCACTTGGGAATCAACTGATTCTGAAAAGTGAAAGGGAGGGACCATTTGCGAGGGAACATAGTGACTGAGCTCTCGGAACGAGCGAGGGCGGGAGGGCGTTGGAACTTTGTTGCACTTTCCGTGCTTGTAATCGTGTAAGTCCCGCTCCAGTCAAAGTTTTCTTTGCCATTTTTTTTCCGAATTGGACTGCATAAAATGATGCCGACACTTCGATAGTTGGTTTTGCTCAGTGCGAGATGATTGCAGTGTAAATGTGCATGTATACAATTTATTTTTGGGGTACACAGTGGTTTAAATTTTTCTTGAATATTAAAAGACTAGGGCGATATATTGTCCATGGTAGGCTCTATAGATAATACACGGATCCAGTAGGCCACGCCCCTTGACAAATTGACCAATCACAATGCACGACTTAAGGTCCGACAAATTGCCATCATTTTGTATTCTTTACTACACACTTTTTGTGTTTACTTTGTGTTTACTTTTGTTTCGTATGTACCAGGCAATTCCTCTTCAAATCCGAGTTTTATATTTTATATTTTCATTGTAATTCTGACTCACAATACACTGGCAAGAGAGGAAATGTACATTTTGGGCCTTTTCCAAAACCAAAGTCCAACGGAGAGAAGGCACTTCTGGTGGTTGTGGGCGTGCAGTGGACGCGCATGGCGTGTGAGTATTGTGACACGTTGTGTGCATGTACGCGGTTGCTTGGCCGTTGCTATGGTGGCCGTGGTAAAGATGTAAAAGTAATAAAACATGCAAAAATGATTATAACCCATACATGGTTGTGGTTTGCTCGATTTGGTGTTCTTGAGATAATTGTTTTAATAATTATCTATTAATCATAGATTATCAATTGCGAGATGATGACCGATGCATGGAATTCTTATGACTTGAAGGTTGTCGAGAGGTTTGGAGGAAGAGAGGGAGGGAGGAGGAAGGAGGGAGGTTCAGGGAGAGAGGGAGGCAGGCAGGCAGAAAAGGGGTAGAAAGGGGAATGAGAGGCAGGGACAGAGTGAGGGAGGGAGAAGGAGGGGGGAGGGAGGGAGAGAGGGGCACAGACAGAGGGAGAGGGAGGTAGGCAGACAGAGGGAGTAAAGGGGATGAGAGAGGCAGGGAGGTAGGTAGAGAGAGCGGGAGAGGGAGGGGAGGGCGGGAGGTTCAGGGAGAGAGAGAGGCAAGCTGGCAGAAAGGGGAAGAAAGAGCCTGAAGGAGGGACAGAGTGAGGGAGGACAGGGCAGGGCAGGAGGTTCAGCCTCAGGGAGAGGAGTATATAGGGAGGAAGAGAGGGGAGGAAGAGGAGGTTCAGCGAGGGAGGCAGGCAGGGAGAGAGAGGGCGAGGCAGGCAGGCAGTAAGGGGAAAAGAGGGAGGGAGGGAGGAGGACAGTGAGGGAAGGAGAAAGAGGGAGGGAGGACGGGAGGGAGAGAGGGGAGGGAAGGACGGAGGGAGGGAGGAGTAGGGAGAGAGGGGCCGGGAGGGAAGGACTGAGGGAGGGAGGGAGGGCGGGAGGGAGAGACGAGGGATGGATGGAGTGAGAATGCGCCAAATAGAAAGCATCATGCCGACGTATTGAGTTCCTAGAAAGACACCATGCAAAGTTTATAATCTTATTAAAGGCGAATAATATTCAAGCATCATGTACGCGTGTAGGCCCATACATTCCACTGAGCTTGTGCGCAAGACACTACCGAACCACAACAAAGTCGATCGAGAACAAAGTGGTGATACTTTGCATAATTTACTAATGCTTTCAATCCTGTCATCACTCCTGAGATTGGTTCTGTGCATTGGAATTGAGTGTCATTATTTTTGACATGTTAAACATAATTATTATCTCATTGCATTTTTGGTTTCAGAGTCTGTTTCTCGAAGTCTTTAATCAGTGCTACGTTTTCCTGAACATTGTATCCTGAATAGCCTTTAAATACAACCAATTGATTAATTGACTTCCATTGACTTCGAACATTTTTGGGGGGCACAGGTTTCTATTCTTTGCTTGGAAGATGAGAAGACACAAAAAAGTCGTGCGTCAAATTTTGAGTTTTGAAGCCGCTGAATAAAAAAATATTGATCAAAATGGTTAGTACTGGTCGCATGAGGGCGGGCTTAGTTGTAAACCAGCATGGCACACGCTTTGAACAATTAATGTGAGTCTTCAACTCTGAGAAAAATCTTCACCCTTTTCCCCCCAAATGGCTGACGAGAAGAGTCAAGAATGATACTCAACAAAACCGGTAAGTTTTATAGGTAATCTTTATGATGATAAATCCTTCCTTGTTATCTATTAGAATGAGAAAATATCTTATTTTGGACAACACTCGATGCCCCCTTTTTTAATTTTAGTGTTTACAAACGTGACGGACTATACTAGTAGTAGTATTACTACTTAATTACTATAGTCTACTAGTCTATAGTATAGTTAACTTAAGTTATAACGTGGTTGGTCCATTTAAACTCTCCCAATTTTCGCGAGCTTAACCTTAAGATAACTCTTAAGAGTATTTAGTGTAATTTATTTTCACGTTCTAGTAACAACACTACTGTTATTGAAAGTGTTAACAATTAATTTTATTTTTCCAAATAAACATTTGAAAATAGCTTTAAAAAAGAAAGGAAAGATTTTGGTTTAATACCCTCACCTAGTTTGAACGGTGAGAAAAAAATCTAAATCCACAATAGACCTAGTCCGAGTAACTTGGACCCTTACATTCGCCCTTTTAAAACATTTTTGAGGGGGTTAGGTGATAGTATTAGTAATTCTTTTAGAAGGGTCTACCCTAGTCCGAGTAACTTTGAGTTTGACCCTTACAATCGTCCTTTTTTTTAATTTTGAGGGAGTCGGGCGATAGTAGGGTCAAAGGAATCCTGCTTCGAAACCCGATAAACTAACTATGTGTACGGATCTTTACACCCCCCAAATTTTATTTCCTTTTGTATTTATTAATTTAATGGCCTTAATCACCAATATCGTGGGAACCGACAATCAACGTTATATTTTTTGGGAGTGCTGCTCCTCATTTTCATTTTCGGTACGAAGAGGAATATCTTCACAAGAAAACCGTGAATGAATGGTTACAACTTAAACTTATTATTACAGTTATTTTGAATTTCCTGATTGATCACTTATGCACAGCAACTGTGGCTGTGCAATTCTATATTACTTTTAGTTTTACTTTTAGTAGGCCTACTTCATTTTTGGTTTTAGAATTACTTCACCGTAGGGTTACCGTTTGTCACTTCCCCTTGCACAGTAGAATCACTTTGCTTGATCAAGGGCCTTAATCACCAATGCCGTGGAACCGCCGTGGAACCGACATTATAATTTTTTTGGTGCTGTTCCACATTTTCATTTTCGATACGATCTCCACAAGAAAACCGTGAATGAATGGTTACACTTATCAACAGATACTTTATTTTCAATTTGCCACACGTTGTTTACTGCGAAGCGCAGTGGACTTCGAGCCAAAAGCCCCATACTTTTTCCAAGATCCTGGGGAGAACTCTGATAATGATTATGGGTTTTGAAAATTTAGAATTATAATAAATCACAGCTTTTAGCAAACTCATAATGTTATTGAAAGGCTTAAGTGATTTAAGATTAAATTGATAACTTCATTTTTTTAATGTTTTCTTTTATTTTCATTTTCGGGCAAGTAGATTTTCCATTCGGGCAAGTAAAAATATGAAAAGTGATAATTTCACTTGCCCGAAGGGCAAGTGAAAAAAATTGCTAGTGTTGAACCCTGCCTATGCCACAGTACTAGTGAACATACATTACATAGCAGACTATGGAAAAAAAGCCTGGTTATCTGTGGGGTTCAAGTAGGGAGAGCAGTGGACAGAGGACCCCACAGTTCTGGGGGTAGACCTAGTCCGAGTAACTTGGACCCTTACAATCACCTCTTTTTTTTTATTTTGAGGGAGTCGGGCGATAGTAGGGTCCAAGGAATCCTGCTGGAAAACCCGATAAACCGATATGTGGTCGACTCCTACCCCAGGAACTGTGGGGGTCTTTGCAGCTAGCCGCTATACCGTACTACAGGGGACCAGACTGCCAGTTACGGAGCTGCCGTTTGAATCTTGCAAGCAACTGAACCAGGAGGTTTTCGCCCATTTTGGGGGGGAAATCGACACATTTGTGCCACATGGACATTTGCACACAGGTGCGTGGTATGTAAACCACATTTGCTAGAAATCATGGGCCAATTGAAGCAGTATTTGATGAGTTATGCTGAACCTGCTGATCCCTATGCCACAGCATTTGTGAACATAACACAGAAGCCTATGGGGGAAAAAAGCATTGTTATCTGTGGGGTTCCGGTCGGGAGAGCAGCGGACGACGTAGAAGTACACTGTACTAGAACCCCACAGTTCTGGGGGTATTTGACTCCATGACTACCCCCGACTAAAACCCCTAGATTTTACCCCGAAAACACCCGTCCAACGCACCCATCTTTGGATTAAGTGGGAATCACCGATTTCAATACTGCCTACTGGTCATTTGTTTTACTCACGTTTGGGGAAAAAGGAGAAATTTCCCCTCAGTTGATCGAGGTGTTTTCGGTATAAAATCTGGGGGTTTTGGTTGGGGGTAGTCATGGAGTCGAACACATAGTTAGTTTATCGGGTTTCGAAGCAGGATTCCTTTGACCCTACTATCGCCCGACTCCCTCAAAATTAAAAAAAAGGACGATTGTAAGGGTCAAACTCAAAGTTACTCGGACTAGGGTAGACCCTTCTAAAAGAATTACTAGTACTATCACCTAACCCCCTCAAAAATGTTTTAAAAGGGCGAATGTAAGGGTCCAAGTTACTCGGACTAGGTCTATTGTGGATTTAGATTTTTTTCTCACCGTTCAAACTAGGTGAGGGTATTAAACCAAAATCTTTCCTTTCTTTTTTAAAGCTATTTTCAAATGTTTATTTGGAAAAATAAAATTAATTGTTAACACTTTCAATAACAGTAGTGTTGTTACTAGAACGTGAAAATAAATTACACTAAATACTCTTAAGAGTTATCTTAAGGTTAAGCTCGCGAAAATTGGGAGAGTTTAAATGGACCAACCACGTTATAACTTAAGTTAACTATACTATAGACTAGTAGACTATAGTAATTAAGTAGTAATACTAGTATAGTCCGTCACGTTTGTAAACACTAAAATTAAAAAAGGGGGCATCGAGTGTTGTCCAAAATAAGATATTTTCTCATTCTAATAGATAACAAGGAAGGATTTATCATCATAAAGATTACCTATAAAACTTACCGGTTTTGTTGAGTATCATTCTTGACTCTTCTCGTCAGCCATTTGGGGGGAAAAGGGTGAAGATTTTTCTCAGAGTTGAAGACTCACATTAATTGTTCAAAGCGTGTGCCATGCTGGTTTACAACTAAGCCCGCCCTCATGCGACCAGTACTAACCATTTTGATCAATATTTTTTTATTCAGCGGCTTCAAAACTCAAAATTTGACGCACGACTTTTTTGTGTCTTCTCATCTTCCAAGCAAAGAATAGAAACCTGTGCCCCCCAAAAATGTTCGAAGTCAATGGAAGTCAATTAATCAATTGGTTGTATTTAAAGGCTATTCAGGATACAATGTTCAGGAAAACGTAGCACTGATTAAAGACTTCGAGAAACAGACTCTGAAACCAAAAATGCAATGAGATAATAATTATGTTTAACATGTCAAAAATAATGACACTCAATTCCAATGCACAGAACCAATCTCAGGAGTGATGACAGGATTGAAAGCATTAGTAAATTATGCAAAGTATCACCACTTTGTTCTCGATCGACTTTGTTGTGGTTCGGTAGTGTCTTGCGCACAAGCTCAGTGGAATGTATGGGCCTACACGCGTACATGATGCTTGAATATTATTCGCCTTTAATAAGATTATAAACTTTGCATGGTGTCTTTCTAGGAACTCAATACGTCGGCATGATGCTTTCTATTTGGCGCATTCTCACTCCATCCATCCCTCGTCTCTCCCTCCCGCCCTCCCTCCCTCCCTCAGTCCTTCCCTCCCCTCTCTCCCTACTCCTCCCTCCCTCCGTCCTTCCCTCCCCTCTCTCCCTCCCGCTCTCCCTCCCTCTTTCTCCTTCCCTCACTGTCCTCCTCCCTCCCTCCCTCTTTTCCCCTTACTGCCTGCCTGCCTCGCCCTCTCTCTCCCTGCCTGCCTCCCTCGCTGAACCTCCTCTTCCTCCCCTCTCTTCCTCCCTACTCCTCTCCCTGAGGCTGAACCTCCTGCCCTGCCCTGTCCTCCCTCACTCTGTCCCTCCTTCAGGCTCTTTCTTCCCCTTTCTGCCAGCTTGCCTCTCTCTCTCCCTGAACCTCCCGCCCTCCCCTCCCTCTCCCGCTCTCTCTACCTACCTCCCTTCCTCTCTCATCCCCTTTACTCCCTCTGTCTGCCTACCTCCCTCTCCCTCTGTCTGTGCCCCTCTCTCCCTCCCTCTCCCCCTCCTTCTCCCTCCCTCACTCTGTCCCTGCCTCTCATTCCCCTTTCTACCCCTTTTCTGCCTGCCTGCCTCCCTCTCTCCCTGAACCTCCCTCCTTCCTCCTCCCTCCCTCTCTTCCTCCAAACCTCTCAACAACCTTCAAGTCATAAGAATTCCATGCATCGGTCATCATCTCGCAATTGATAATCTATGATTAATAGATAATTATTAAAACAATTATCTCAAGAACACCAAATCGAGCAAACCACAACCATTTATGGGTTATAATCATTTTTGCATGTTTTATTACTTTTACATCTTTACCACGGCCACCATAGCAACGGCCAAGCAACCGCGTACATGCACACAACGTGTCACAATACTCACACGCCATGCGCGTCCACTGCACGCCCACAACCACCAGAAGTGCCTTCTCTCCGTTGGACTTTGGTTTTGGAAAAGGCCCAAAATGTACATTTCCTCTCTTGCCAGTGTATTGTGAGTCAGAATTACAATGAAAATATAAAATATAAAACTCGGATTTGAAGAGGAATTGCCTGGTACATACGAAACAAAAGTAAACACAAAGTAAACACAAAAAGTGTGTAGTAAAGAATACAAAATGATGGCAATTTGTCGGACCTTAAGTCGTGCATTGTGATTGGTCAATTTGTCAAGGGGCGTGGCCTACTGGATCCGTGTATTATCTATAGAGCCTACCATGGACAATATATCGCCCTAGTCTTTTAATATTCTAGAAAAATTTAAACCACTGTGTACCCCAAAAATAAATTGTATACATGCACATTTACACTGCAATCATCTCGCACTGAGCAAAACCAACTATCGAAGTGTCGGCATCATTTTATGCAGTCCAATTCGGAAAAAAAATGGCAAAGAAAACTTTGACTGGAGCAGGACTTAAACGATTACAAGCACGGAAGTGCAACAAAGTTCCAACGCCCTCCTGCCCTCGCTCGTTCCGAGAGCTCAGTCACTATGTTCCCTCGCAAATGGTCCCTCCCTTTCACTTTTCAGAATCAGTTGATTCCCAAGTGGAAGGTTTGCAGTGACACCATGTATGTGTAGCACTTCTCTTTCAAGAAGGAGTGTGGCTCTGAAAAGAGCCAGTAACTCAACGTTTCGGGCGGTGTGGACACCGACGTTGGTAGAGTACATGTACAATGTACACACTACCCGAAACGTTGAGTTACAGAGCCACACACTCCTTCTCAGAAGAGAAGTGCTACATGGTGTCACCACAAACCTTCCACTTAGTGTTTCCACCGTGCAAACCTTCAAGTCTTGGGCCTTATCTACTCTGAGTTACTGTCTCTTTTCAGAGCCACAGACTCCTTCTCAGAAGAGAAGTGCTACATGGTGTCACAGCAAACCTTCCAATTAGTTTTTCCACAATGCAAACCTTCAAGTCTTAGGTCTATCTAGAATGAGTTACTGTCTCTTTTCAGAGCCACACACTCCTTCTCAGAAGAGAAGTGCTACATGGTGTCAATGCAAACCTTCCACTTAGCGTTTCCACCATGCAAACCTTCAAGTCTTAGGTCTATCTAGTCTGAGTTACCGGCTCTATTCATAGCCACACGCTCCTTCTCAGAAAAGAAGTGCTACATGGCATCACAGCAAACCTTCCACTTAGTGTTTCCACAATGCAAACCTTCAGGTCTTGGGCCTTATCTACTCTGAGTTACTGTCTCTTTTCAGAGCCACACGCTCCTTCTCAGAAGAGAAGAGCTACATGGTGTCACCGCAAACCTTCCACTTAGTGTTTCCACCATGCAAACCTTCAAGTCTTATCAGTCCACTCCTACGAGTGTGCAGAAGCTCGACGCCCACGGTAGGAACGATATGGCTCCCGCAGAAGTAGCGGCCAGCAGGCCCCGAGTGATATGAGCATGGCCTTGACAGGAGTTGGCCTTCTGACTTGGACGTTGAAGGGAGTATCTGGCAGGGGTTGCTTGCTTGAGGCCTTGAGGGTCTTTATCCCGCAGCGGCGGCGGCAGCGACGCTCGTTTGGGACGCTCGAGTTGGATCACCGCGGCGGGAACTGTCTGCTCTTGGATTTCCCGGGGAGTTGGCCCGCAGACCGTCGCAGTTTCCTGCGCTCTTTGTGGTGCTCCGCCGTATCTCTCTTGAACTTGCTCTCCTTGGGAGTCTGTCCCAAAAAACAGAAAGAAAGTCGCGTTTACAGGTGGATATCCCACACAGAAATAATGTCAAACAAACAAAGGAAAAACTGACTGGGATTTTGGGAACAAATTGGAAAATTGGCAAAGAAAACTTTTGATAGGACCTGCATTTGAACTCAAGATTTTGTACCTGCAACTGTTTTCAAGAAAAGTTGCGTAAGTTACGCAACGTACAAATGTTGCGTAAATCTTGCGCCACAATGGCTCTTTTGTGCACTATTTAGAAAAGGGAGCAAAATGTTGCGTAAGTTACGCAACAAAATGTTGCGTACGCAACATTTGAAGTTTCGTGAAATCGGCTGCAGCACTCTTCCATCTGAGCTTTCCATCCCTTAGATGGCGGCCTTCCCTAATATTCAACTAGTCTTTGCCAGGTTGGGGGAAGCAATTCAACTGCCGTATATCTCCAGGGATCACACCCCCTGCTTTCATTCAGATGCAAACAACTGATTGTTGTAAACCTGGCTACAGCAGCTTGGGGATCACACAAAGTGGATGCAGCTTTTTCAATTCAAGTCAAACAAACCAAGGAAAGTTTGTCCAACTAAATGCTGGACGAAGTTACATGTGGTAGCATCTGGTGTGACTGTGAGTGTGGCTAGGGCAGCATGAGTACATGAACCTGAGTTACCATTGTTGTTGTACACCTGGCTACAGCAGCTTGGGGATCTCACAAAGTGGATGCAGCTTTTTCAATTCAAGTAAAACAACCAAAGAAACTGACTGGAAACTTTTGAACAAATTGACTCCATCTTTCTTGTGCAGATGTCTGAACACACTTGAGCACCAAGCTGGTTGAGGTCATGTGGTTGATTTGAATAATGTATAGCGGCGGGAACCGAGTTCCCCTGCCCAGCGCTTTGCCTCAAAGTATCGAGGTGGATAATTCCCGGCCACACATACCTTCTTGATGTTGAACGTCAGCTTCTGGTTGCCAACGGACTGGTCGGTCTGCTCCAACCCCACCTGAGTGTCTTCCAGGGCGAGTCTGTCTGCCAGGCTTGCTCTGCGGAGAATCAAGCCCTCTCGTGCATTACTGAGTGCACAAAAATGCATGCCAAGCCTGAATCCAAGACTTAATGCCGGGCTCGTCGATCTGACTGCTGATATCATCTGTTTTGTGTACCAGGGCTCAATAACCATCTGAACTATCCAGCCCTTAGATGGTGTCCTTCCGAAATAGTCAACGAGCCTTTGCCAGAGTGGGGGCACCAGTCAGAAGCTTTCAACAAATATCTCCAGGGATCACATCCCCGCTTTCATTCAGATGTCAACAACCAATTGATGTAAACCTGGCTACATCAGCTCGGGAATCGCACAAAGTGGATGCAGCTTTTTAAAATTTAAGTCAAACAAATCAAGGGAAAACTTCCCTGGAACTTTTAAACAATTTTGTAGGAAAATTAGATTCTGGTTTTGCGTACCATGTACCAGTGCTCTTACCATCTGAGCTATCCAGCCCTTAGATGGTAGCCTTCCCAATTAGTCAACTAGTCTTTGTACATGTATAACTCTGGTTTACAAGAATTAGGACTGAGAATAGTGCCTTGGTCTCATAGATTGATAGCACTAGTGTTAACTTTTGACACTTTTTTTCAAGAAAGAACTGCCTGGGAACTTTTGAACAAATCGAAAAATGCGAAAGAAAACTTTGAACCCAAGACCTCTGGTTTTGCTTACCAGCGCTCTTCCCATCTGAGCTATCCAGCCCTTAGATGGTGGCCCTCCCAAATTGTCAACTAGTCTTTGCTTTGGTGGAGGCACCAGTCTGAATTTCAGAAAAAAATGTACTAGACAAAAGGTCTAGTAACTGCAGACTCTTACTGGACCTGAACTATTTTTACAAGACCTGTGCCATAAATAGGGAAAAAACACAAAATTTTGCACACAGTGAAAGGAATACCATGAGCAAATGCTGTTTACTTGTATAGGTCAAAGTAAAAAATATACACGTATTTGAGTGCCATTTTGTTCATTGTGCAAGAAAAAAAACACACTAGACAGCTGGTCCAGTGCAGTCACACTCGGCACTAGACCGACACTGACATCACTAGACTCGGTCCAAGGTCTAGTGGATATTTCGAGCCCTGGTCAGAAGCACTTCAACCATTAACTGCCGTATCACTCCAGGGATCACATTCCCGCTTTCATTTGGATCCAAACAGCCAATGGTTGTAAACTTGGCTACAGTCAACTAGCATTTGCCGGGGGCCGGCTTTAAGCATGTTAAGAGGGGTTTTCTGAAGGGGGTTGGACCAGCGCACAATACCTCATCTTCTTCTTGCTCGTCGGGGTTTTGGCGGGACCCGAGCCCAGTTCCTCGCCCCGCTTCAGCTCGTAGAACTTGGGGGCGGCCTTGGTGGCCTCTGCGCGTGCCGCTGCCCGCTGCTCGTCCCGCAGCTGCTGGTGCTGTCGTCGGAGCTCCTCCTGCCAGGAGCGGTCGCCGTCGTCATCGTCAGAGCTGCTCTCCTCGTCGCTAGGGCGGCCATCTTCCTCCTAGCAGTAGCATCGGTGCATTCAAAGTAAACACATACACACACTTACCATTTCACAACTAATGATGTAATGACCAACGCCTAATGAATCACTAATCAACGATGAATCACCAATACACAGATTGCGTTTTTACAAGTGGGAAAGTTTTCATCTCATTTGGTGCAGAGCAGCGATGGAAACATACAAGAAGAATGTGGACAAAATAGTCTTCTTAGCCTGTTTCTAATCCTGTTCAGTTCTGCACCAAATGAGATGAAAAAATACCCACTTAAGTCGCGTGATAGCATGTGAACATTGGTCATGCAATCAGTCTATTCATGGATACTGTATCACCAATTGATAATGTAACACAAATTGACCTATATTGTAGTAAATTTTACAATAATGTATCAAACAAATAATTGAAAAACTGGCTGGGAACTGGCCCCAGCTCCATCCTTAAGCCCCAGCCCCAAGCCCCAAGCCCTAGCCCCAGCTCCAGCCCAAGCCCAGGCCCCAGCCCCAGCCCCAAGCTCACAGCCCCAAGCCCTAGCCCCAATCCCCCAGCCCCAGCCCCAAGACCTAATGCCAGCCCCAAGCCCCCAGCCCCAAGCCCCATCCCTAGCCCCAAGCCCCAGTGTCAGCCCCAAGCCCAACCACAAGCCCCATCCCCAGCCCCAAGCCCCAGTGCCAGCCCCAAGCCCAACCACAAGCCCCAAGCCCCCAGCCCCAAGCCCCCAGCCCCAAGCCCCATCCCTAGCCCCAAGCCCCAGTGTCAGCCCCAAGCCCAACCACAAGCCCCATCCCCAGCCCCAAGCCCCAGTGCCAGCCCCAAGCCCAACCACAAGCCCCAAGCCCCCAGCCCCAAGCCCCCAGCCCCAAGCCCCATCCCTAGCCCCAAGCCCCAGTGTCAGCCCCAAGCCCAACCACAAGCCCCATCCCCAGCCCCAAGCCCCAGTGCCAGCCCCAAGCCCAACCACAAGCCCCAAGCCCCCAGCCCCAAGCCCCCAGCCCCAAGCCCCATCCCTAGCCCCAAGCCCCAGTGCCAGCCCCAAGCCCCAGCCCCAAGCCCCAGCCCCAGCCCCAGCCCCAAGCCCCAGCCCCAAGCCCCAGCCCCAGCCCCAGCCCCAATCCCCCAGCCCCAAGCCCCAGCTCCAGCCCCAAGCCCCAAGCCCCCAGCCCCAAGCCCAAGCCCCAGCCCCAGCCCCAGCCCCAGCCTCAAGCCCCAGCTCCAGCCCCAAGCCCCAAGCCCCAAGCCCCAAGCCCCAAGCCCCCAGCCCCAAGCCCCAGCCCCAGCCCCAGCCCCCAGCCCCCAGCCCCAGCCCCAGCCCCCAGCCTCAAGCCCCAAGCCCCAGCTCCAGCCCCAAGCCCCAAGCCCCAAGCCCCAAGCCCCAAGCCCCAAGCCCCAAGCCCCCAGTCCCAAGCCCCAGCCCCAGCCCCAGCCCCAGCCCCAGCCCAAAGCCCCAGCCCCAGCCCAAAGCCCCAGCCCCACGCACCTGCAGCTCGTCAAACTGCTGCAGCATGGCCCGCTTCTGGGCGGCTCGCTGCTGCTGCCGCTGCTGCTTGGTGATGACGGGGTGCAGCAGGCGGAAGTCGGCACTGGACTCGTCCACCTGGAACTCGGGGTTCTTGAAGAGCGCCGAAAAGCGGTCGTCTTGCAGGATGCCGTCGGCCTCCGCCTGCGGGAGACAAAAATAGGGCGAGCAAAGTAGGGAGTTATCACGGCACGGCTAAACGGATGTACATTCCCCTAGTGCGCATGCTCAGGTTTGAAGTGCATCTTGTATAGCACAGAAACAGTTGCAACTGTGTGTGTCTGTGGTTCAGGGCAGGTATGTGGGTATGTTGAGCAAAAATGTATATATATTTAGGAATTGGATACTAACTAATTTAATATACGAAGTTAATACAAAAACTATTGCAAACTGCTCACTGACTAAAATGACTTGCAATATATAAATCTCCAAAATTAATGTCAGGCCCTCTGTTTTTTGTACACAAAAGTGTGCCCTCCAACGGGGGTAGTCACTGTAAGGATCAAACACCGCCTAATCTGTTCTTACCCCCGTTTCTGGACATGCAATTGTGGTTGCTGAACACTGTAAGGCTATAGGGTTGACCAGGCATCTTCACCATAGCGTAGCTCTGGTACTGAGTGTCTGGTTTTTACTGGGGGCGGAGCTTTTCCCTATCCTCCTTGGTGGAGTTTCTTGCCCTACTATTGTTCTATTGTCATAGCCACCATGGGCACTGAATGGACAATGGAGTCACTGTGATACAGGCTACTGCCTGCATTGGAATGCATCACAGACCGATGTCCGCAAACCAGCGCGCAGAAGCCGGCAGAGTGGATATAAACAGATGGCGCAGCAGTTAGCAGTTCCAGCAACCGAAATGTCGCTACCAGCAACGATACATCGCGTGATTTAGATCACCCTTCTCCTTACCCGTAACACCACGATGAACAACCACTTCATTTCTATCGAATATGTATATATTCGCAATTTGGTTATTTTTAGTCAGTATGTAGCTGCAACGTTTTCGCGTGTTACTCATGGGAAAAAAACATTATTGGTCTACAACTGCTCAATGCCTCTCCAAACCAATGCAGTATCTGAGGTGAGTATTTCTGTGGAATTTCTCGCGGTGGGAGGCGATTGGCGTAACTTTAAGGCATCGGAGAGAAGGGTGCCTCCTAGTGACTGCCTACCTTCTTGGTGCGGTTGGTCTTGGAGTTCTGCTCCTGTTCCTGCTGATCCTGGAGCTTGGAGGCCAGGGCGGCGTTCACCTTGGGCAGTTTCTGTTGAGTCAAGAGAGGACGAAGAGAGCAGACGGTGATAAAAAACTGTCCATTTCTGGTACAGAGCATGTCACACCTGAATGAAATCACACTATGATATTTGAAGGTTTTCATGGTAAGGATAGCAGAAGGAGTAGGTTTGCGGTGACAACATGTAAATTTTCCCTTTCGTGAGTAAAGCCCTGTCCGCATTGGACTTATTTTGGTAACTCATACGGAGACTCTTGTCAGAAAAGTCCAATGCGGACGGGTATTGTCAAGTAAAACTTACAATGTAGTCGCGTGACATCCGCCGTGTCAGATCCCAGTGATCTATGGTACTATTCGCGCGTGCGAGTCGCAGCACACTCACAGCTAGATGTCATCAACATCCGTTGTCGGGTTAAAAGGTCAACAATAGGGCGCCCTCATGAGACTACCAGTGCAGAGTTTATGACTTACCGTCAGCCAAAATTAATCCAGCGCGGACACCCGTAAGAGTTACCGCAATGGAATGTTAACAGTGTCTCGCGGAAACTTCTTACAAAATTAAGTCCAATGCGAACACGGCTTTAGAGTGTTTCTGAAAAGAACCGGAGGAACTCGACGTTTCGAACAGTATACTCTGCTCGTCTTAAGGAGAAGTAGATGAGTAAAGTACACTGTTTGAAACGTCAAGTTCCTCCGGTTCTTTTCAGAACCACACTTACTCACAAAAGAGAAATTTTACATGGTGTCACCACAAATCCTTCAATCACATTATGAACATCTAAACCGTGAAACTAAAAAAGACACTTTGATTTGCAGATTTCACAGTGCATTTTACAGTGAATTCACAGTGAAAAGAAATCGCCTCTCTGACCTGATAAGGACATCTTCAGGTCACTAAAGAGACCGTGAAAAAAACTGTGAATCTCTAGGGTGGCAAGCTCCAGCCTTGAAGGATGGCTAATTCAATTACAAGTAGGGCCTCTGAGCCCCAATAGAGGTACTGTATGGTGTCCTTGTAACTGTCACTCCCAGATACTTTGAAACTGCCTCTAGCCATTTACCACCAGAGATGTGGCCTTGGAGACCATCTTGGCTCAATTAACCACTTTGCGCCATGACCTCCGAATTCAGAGTGCAACTATTGTCCAAAGATTCTTTTCAGCCTTGAACACAGAAATATCAAGCATGACAAAGACCTGTTTTGACGCATGGTGCCAGATGGACTGACAGATTGGCCACAACAATTGCGTGTTATTGTGGGACTTTTACTGTCGTTGATCGAGGAATAGCGTGCTGCCACAGGAAACAGCGTATTGGCACATCCCACAGCCCAACGGTCATTGGTTCCACGAGCTTTGAAAATGTCACATTGATAAAAAAATAAATAAAAAACCTATCAGAGCTGGCATTTTCTGCGTTCTTGTTCATGCAGCTGATCCGCACTGTACAGTGTGGGAATAGGATGGGACAGCGTAAAGCTACCGTCTCAACTCACGCGTATCGGGACTGGGCTGCTGTAAGCTCAGTAAGGGCCATATACGAGAACTGCCTTTTCTGAGCTCTAGTTCGCGAACTTCACGCATCTGATCCACAGTGTCTAAGTGTGGGAATATGACAGTGTGGCAATAGGATGGATGGGCCCGCTCAAAGCTACCGTCAGCCTGCGACAGCGCTCGACACAAGAGGGCGGCACAACTCACGCGTATCTGGACGCGGCTGGCGCGGCCCTCCTCCATCTTCTGCTTGATCTTGGACTGGACGTACTCCTCGTAGGCAAAGGGGTCGGCAATGGCCTTGGCCTTGTGGTAGAGTCGCACGTCCATGAAGAACCCGTGCATGTAGGCGCGCAGTAGGCTGGTGCCTACCAGATGCGCCAATCCTGCGGCAAGTACAGAAAAGAAAAAATAATAAGGCCAATTAAAAGAATACATGTTAAGCGTCCCTGCCTGCTTCCTTTTTGAAGACCGCCCCTTTTCTCTTTAAAAATAATAATAAATTAACCCCCCCATGATTTTTTCCGTGAAAAATAATTTTAAAAAGTTGTTATATATTCATTCATCACTGTGGAAATTGTCTATTCGTACGCGTTAACTTTTTGATTTAAAACAAGAAAAAAATGGCGGCCATTTGTTTTGGATAGAATGGGTTGGTCGGCCATTTTTTGAGAAAAAAAAAGGGGCCTCCTCCTTCCTGTTTTAAAAAAAGGCAGGATGCGAACATGTTTTTTTGTTTTTTTGCCCAATACATAACATTTGTAAGCCGCTTAAAAAGGCAGTTTACGAGTGCTACTATCTAACGGAATGTCTGATCCCAAATTTTACAAACTTCCTGATGAGTAAGCAAATTCTCCGAAATGTCCGGAAAATGACAACTCCGCAAATGGCAGTCCGTCACACACACTTTTGATAGACCACCTCATGAGTTTGTTTCCAAAAACATGCCACCTTAGGGGGGGTCAAAATCAACCGTGAAAATTTTTTTTTACCCCAAAACACGAGCAGAACGCTGTGTTCTGAATGTTTCCTACCACATTATCACTGTATATGTATCTAACATTGAGTGTCCACTCCCCCACTTCTGTCTTCCACCTTTTCCCTTTCATGTTGCCCCCTTGCACTACCTAAATTATCCCTACCCAGACCCCTAACATATGAGTGCACTAGTGAGAGTTTCAGCTTACCGAGGTTTTCCAGCTCTGCTTTGGTGACGAATTTGTAGTCGTCGTAGACGGTGGTGTTGGGGTTGTCCTCCAGCTCCTCCGTAAGGTTGTCGAGGAAGGCACACCACTTCGGCGCTGGCCCGAGACTCTGCCCAAAACAACAACAACATCAACAACAACAACAACAACGCGCGATTAAAGTTGGTTGTGTGGGGTGAGGGTTGGTTTTGGGCAGAAGTTTGGTGTTCTGTCTTGTGGTCGTTAATTCTGATTATTCTGTCCGGATACCCGTCTCTTAGCAGGGTCAGCTAAGGCCTCTTGTCAAAAAGATCATCGGTTGGGTATCAGATGATTTGACCCGTCCGATGTCGTTTCCACCGGATAGCCATCGTGTATTTTTCACCCCAGAGTCCAGTAATCGGCTTCCTACCGGGGGAAATTTTATCGTTCGGATGAATTCAACCGGCACTCAACCGATGATCTTTTTGACAAGAGACCTAACCAATAATGTCTTCTTCTTCTTGCTCGTGGTGGTTAATTTTGATCATTCTGTCCTACGAGGGGAGGTCCACGTCTCTTAGCAGGATCCTGGCGCTTGGTGTGAGGCTGCGAAGAGCAGTCCAACAACCTACTAGGCATTGGGAGGTACAGTGCTCTACCAGGTGGTCAGCTAACCAACAATGTCTCCTTCTTGCTTGTGGTGGTTAATTCTGACCACTATGTCCTATGAGGGGAAACCTGCATCTCTCAGCCAGGTCCAAAGAGCCGTCCAACTGTCTACAAGGTGACAATAGGTACAGTGCACCAGAGCAGTGATGGAAACGTACAAAGAAGAACGTGGACAATATTACAGTCTTCTTTGCTCATTTCCACTCCTGTTCTTTAAGTTTACTACAATATAGGTCAACTTGTGTTACATTATCAGTTGGTGAAACAGTATAGACCGATTGCGCGACCACTGTTTACATGCCATCACGTGACTTATAGTAGGTATGTTTGCATCTCTTTTGATGCAGAACAGGAGTGGAAACAAGCAAAGTAGGCTATCATATTGTCCACATTCTTCTCTGCATGTTTCCATTACATCTCTGTGCTAAATGAGATGCAAGAATACCCACTATAAATCACATGATGGCAAGAAAACATTGGTCACACGTTCGGTCTATTTCTTCACAGATCAGCTGACAACCTGCAATTTTGCTTTGGCCGTGCCGGGAGAACGAAAAGCCCGGGCCCGGGTCAAAGGTCGAAGGTCGAAGGTCTCGTACTCACCGGGATGAAGTAGACACCGAGTTTGGGCGTCTCGTTGGCCGTCATGATGAGTCCCGAGGAAGGGACGACGCACATGCCATTGATGTTAGTCTCTGGCTCGATAGCGCTGAAAGCTTTCCCCTGAAATAGTTCAGACAAAACCCCCAAAAATCCTCATTTAAAGGGATAACACAACATTGGTCGAGGTCAAAGAATAGCATCCCTACATTGTCTGATCCAACATATGCATGAAATAGCACACCTGTGAACATTTCAGCTCAATCCGCCAACCCAGTCCCTAGAAAAAAGCGAAAAACTGCTTCATTTTTTTCGCGCAAATGCAGCATTCAGCGCATTGTTCCAAAAAATTGTTTAGACCTAGGGGTGAGACGTAAACGTTTTCTTTACTCTTTTCTCCAAAAATACAGCATTTTAGGCAGAAATATTTCAGTGAGAGGTTTCTACCATAACCGTCTTCAAATTGTATAAGTTTTGTGTAAATCTGCGAACATTTCCTCTGTTTTTTCGATCTTACCAATGTTTTGTAGGGGCTTTAATGAAATAATAATAATAATAATAATACTCAAACAAACTTTTTTGAAAAATGGCAAAGAAATATTTGATTGGGCTGGGACTTGAAACCGGGACCTCTCTTGTTTTCAGTACATGTCAGCATTTATGCCTACAGACTACAGTGTTGTTATGCAAAAAACGAGTTAAAGTTCAGGTTTAAATATTTTGCAATGAGAATGATAATAATAACACACATTCTTATAGAGCCGAAACCATTTTACAAAATAATATGATCCTAGGAGCTTCATAGCAAAGATTACGAAAACAAAAATGGATGAAAAACTGACTGACAAAAGGGCAAAGTAAACTTTGACTGGACCCGTTCCGGTCAAAGTTTTCTTTGCCATTTTTTAAAATTTGTCCAAAAGTTCCCTGTTAGTTTTCCATCGATTTGTTTGACTTGAATCGAAAAAGCTGCATCTGTTTTGTGTGATCCCTGAGCTGCCGTAGCCAGGATTACAACAATTGGTTGTTTGCATCTGAATGAGAGCAGGGGTGTGATCCCTGGAGATATACGGCAGCTAATGGTTGAATTGCTTCTGACTGGCGCCCCCACCCCGGCAAAGACTGGTTGACTATTATGGAAGGCCACCATCTAAGGGCTGGATAGCTCAGATGGAAGAGCACTGGTACGTTAATCCAGAGGTCTTGGGTTCAAGTCCCGGTCCAGTCAAAGTTTTCTTTGCCAATTTTTCAATGCTTTAAAGAAAGTTATATACTATAAGCTCTGCTTTGCTTGAACTTAATGACATTAAATGCTTTTCAATGAGATGTATTGGCCAACTCCCCCCAAAAGAAAAGCCTACTTAATTGAGTCCAATTGATTTCCAATCGTAATGAATTTCCCGTAGGACACACTTGGAAAGAAGGACAAGATCAGGAGGTGCTAGAATCGCAAAAAAAATCACAAAAAAACACCCCTTAAACTCACAGTCTGCGCATCCCATATCCTGACCGCTCTACTGTCACAGGACACAACCATTTCCGACTGGGGGTGGAATTCAACGGCCCGGATGGGCAGACCATAATGGTGATCTTTCACCAGTAGCGGTTTGTCAGAGCGGATATCATACAGCAGGACCTACAGTAAGAGAAGAAACGCAAAGAGAAAGCTGAAAACAAAATACCAAAACAAGATTTTTTTTTTTTTAAACCCGAGTTTTATCCTTAAGCGGCTCTATGAAATTGAACTCAGATTACATCATACACGGCCCTTGGCTCTTGCTAAGGTGTTTTTGGGTGTACTTTTTTTGGGCGAGCATGACTCATCGAATCACACTCTCCCTGATGCATGTCCAAATCATGATACATCACAGCTGAGGCACTGTGTACTGTACTCTCGGCAACCTATCCGGCAACGACAGTCACTGCCTGCAACATTAGTTCAGCGTTGAGTGGTGTCCTAAATGTCCGCTTACTGACCTGTCCCGTGGACGTGCCGACGGCAAGCTGCAGTCCGTCCTTGAACTTCAGGGCCGACACGGATGGCATTCCCTTGACCCTAGAAGACGGCGTGAAAAAAAAAAGTGGTAAAAAGGTCGCACAGTAGTGCTATCGATCTATGAAGCCATGGCACTATTCTCAGTCCTAATTCTTGTAAACCAGAGTTATACAATGACTAGTTGACTAAATGGGAAGTCCACCGTCTAAGGGCTGGATAGCTCAGATACACAATCAGAACACACAACCAGAAATCTAAGGTTCAAGCACTGGTCCAGTCCAATTTTATTTATTTTCTTCAAAATTGTTCAAAAGTTCCAGGTCAGTTTTCCCTTCATTTGTTCAACTTGAATTGAAAAAGCTGCTACCATTTTGGGTGACCATCAAGCTGCTGTAGCCAGGTTTACAACCAATGGTTGTTTGCATCTGAATGAAAGTAGGGGGTGTGATCCCTGGAGATATACGGCAGTTAATGGTTGAATTGCTTCTGACTGTTGCCCGCACCCTGGCAAAGACTAGTTGACTAATCGATCAGATGGTAAGAGCACTGGTATGCAAAAATAGAAGTCTCGGGTTCAGGTATTGGTCCAGTCAAAGTTTTTGTCTGTTATTTTTTTACAAAATCGTTAAAAAGTTCCAAGTCAGATCATATAAGGTTTGCATGGTGGAAATACTAAGTGGATGGTTTGCGGTGACACCATGTAACACTTTTCTTTCGAGAAGGAGTGTGGCTCTGAAAAGAACCGGTAGCTCAACATTTCGGGCAGAGTGTACAGTCTTCTGACGACGGGCAGAGTACACACTATCAGAAACATTGAGTTACTGACTCTCTCCAGAGCAACACTCCTTGAAAGTGAAGTGCTACATGGTGTCACCGCAAACCTTCCACTTAGTATTTCCACCATGCAAACCTCTAAGTCTTATCTAGTCTGAGTTACTGGTTGTTTTCAGAGAGCCACACTCCTTCTCGAAAGAGAATTGTTACTCGTTGTCATCGCAAACCTTCCACTAAGTTCCAGGTCAGTTTTCCCTTTATTGTTCGACTTAAATAGAAAAAAGCTGCATCCACTTTGTGCGATCCCCGAGCTGCCGCAGCCAGGTATACAGCCATTGGTTGTTTTGCATCCCTGGAGACACATGGCAGTCAATGGTTAAATGATTTCATTAGAGCCGACTCACTGCGTTTCCATGGTGATGCTGCTCAGGGCGCAATCCAAGATGGCCGCCCGTTTCCGGCTGCGCGGGTCCCAGCATTCCACACGTCCTTCCAGCGTTCCCAAGGTCAGCAAATGGTGGGCAGGGCTAACGCTGCAAGCGTTGATTGCGCTTTGATACCGAGCAAAAATAAATTTTAAAAAATTGCCCACAGTTCACCTTCGACATCCGTAAGACCAAACGGCTTTCCCTCAAAAACGTATGCACGATGACACGTCTCTTCAAAAGTTGCCAACAGAGGGCGCTAGACAATCTTAATGGTCGGTGCACTGAGTGAGAACCTCATTGGCTGCCCTCAGCCCTGTTTCCACTAGACTTAAAATATATGGGAAATGTAACTATATCTTACCACCGTTCTCACTCTGACCTTTTTGAGTAGGGAATTTTAACTGAGACAGGGATTGATGTAACTGAACTGGCAATGTAACGGCTCATGAGGGCGCTGTGCGTGACCTTTGAGTTTACATAATGCCCGTGAAATACAGCTGGCTAGCTCAGGTGGTAAAAGCGCCAGTACACAAAACCAGAGGTCTCGGGTTCAAATCCCACTCCGGTCAAAGTTTCCTTTGCCATTTCTCAATTTGTTTGGCTTAAATCTGTTTGGCTTAACTTGAAAAAAGTTGCATCCACTTTGTGTGATCCCCGAACTGTTGTAATCCAGGTTTACAAAGATTGGTTAATTGCAACTGAATGAAAGCGGAGATATACGGCAGTTAATGGTTGAATTGCTTCTGACTGGCGCCCTCACCCCGGCAGAGAAGGGAAGGGAAGGCCACCATCAGAGGCTATCATTGGTGTTGTACCAGGGGAGGCACTTGCATATAATCTTCAACCCCTTTGTCACTGGCGTATAATGAGTGCCGTATCCTGCATCTATGCGTTTGGATTCATGCCCGTCACTTCTGAGAAGTCTTCTTCCTGCACAAGCTGTGATTCCCAACAACCGTTGTCAAGCACTACGTTCTTCTGTTGCAGTGCATCCTTTCTCTCTACAGCACCCTCTTCCTCCTGATGCAAGAAGAGCCCAGACTCTGCTGGACTATGACAGGAGTTTTTTTTGCCAGTTGCTGTCAACATCTGGAATAGGCTTCCCCCTGATATCATTGGGCAGCCCTCAAAGGAGGGGGCTCAGAGTTTTAAGGAGGCTGTACATCATTTTCTTGATTGGCCAGACATAGTCCACGGCTTCATGTATTACAGTTCAGATTTCCCCAGCACATTTCTAGGCATCTTTTTCTAAAGTCCTATTAATGTTGCTGTGCGTGCTCTTTGCCTGTTGTATTTTGTTTTTGTGAGATTTTTGAATTCCCTCCAGCGCTGTTTGTCATTCTTGACCGTAGTTGGCGGGATTGGGTTTTGTATAAACAAAATTTTTTAAAGAGTGCTGGTACGCAAAACCAAAAGTTGATGGACACTTCTTACCTCGCTTCAGTGACGTAGGGACTCAGGAAACGACCTTGCTCAAGATTAAGCCGGTAAACGTCGGGGCTGTGCGGAAAGTGAAAAGAGAAAATTGGGAAATGAAAACTACAATAATATGGAAACCGCTTACTGACTAAAATGACCCAAATGAAAATCTCAATGAATGTGAAGAGCAATAAGCGCTGCTCAAAATTCAACGGAATAGGCGCAGGGTTATGATCAAGAAATTGTAGTAAATGCATATAAATTATCAACTCATTCAGTTATGAACGATTCATTTTATAAAGACCATAATAACAGAATGCATACACAAACAAAATGGCATTCTCCGATCTCTCTCACTTTCTCTCCCTTTCTCTCTCTCTCCACTCTCTCCTCTCGTTTTCTCTCTTCTCTCTCTCCACCTGTCTGACTCTTCTCTATGTACGTATCCCTTTCCCTTTCAGTATCTCTCCCTCTTTCCCTCTCTCTCTCTCTCTCCCCCTTCTCTCTATCCCTCTCTCACCGTCTCTTTTCTTCTCTTTTCTCTCTCCATCTCTGTCTGTATGTCTATTTCTCTCTCTATCCCTCCCTCTCTCTTTCTCTCCCTCTCTCTGTCTCTCTGTCTGTCTCTCTTTCTCCCTGTCTCTCTATCCCTCTTCTCTCTCTCTCTCTCTCTCTCTCTCTCTCTCTCTCTCTCTCTCTCTCTCTCTCTCTCTCTCTCTATATATATATATATATATCCCCCTCTCTCTGTCTCTCTTTATCCCTGTCTCTCTATCCCTCTTTCTCTCTCTCTCTCTCTCTCTCTCTCTCTATCTCTCTCTCCCTCTCTCTCTCTCTCTCTCTCTCTCTCTCTCTCTCTCTCTCTCTCTCTCTCTCTCTCTCTCTATCTATCTCTCTCTCCCTCTCTCTCTCTCTATATATCCCCCTCTCTCTGTCTCTCTTTCTCCCTCTGTCTCTTTTTTTTTCTCCTCTCTCTCTATCCCTCTCTCTCTCTATCCCTCTCTCTCTCTCTATCCCTCTCTCTTTCTGTCTTTCTCTCTCTCTCTCTATATATATCTCCTCTCTCTCTCTTTCTCTCTTTTTCCCCTCTCTTCATCTGCCTTGCTCTGTCTGTGTCTGTCTGTCTCTCTTTTTCTGTCTCTCTCTCTCTGCATACCTTGTACCGACGAGGAACAGGTCACATGACGGGTCGTGGTAGGCCATATCCCGACCGAATCTGGGTATTCTCAGTCGATGGTAACGCCCGTAGCGGGCATGGAATTCAACATAGCGGTCCGACTGCAGGAACACGACCTATAGTGGTGACGAAAAAAATAATGCATTGTCAGAAATGAGAAAAGGGAAAAACCAAATCTTTAATTAACAGTACAGCAGAACATCGCTATAACGATCATCCTGGGATCCATGAAACTTGTTCATAATAAATAGCGGTCGCGGCCACATATTTCGTACACATAAATCAGGAGCCAAAGGCCATGTTCGTTATAGCCAAATGTTCAGTATTTTGACGTTCCACTGTATCTATAATAGCCAATGCTGTTTTACTTCAATGCTGCCCTCAAGCAAAGTTACACGAGGATGAAAATGTCGGTCGCTCCATGTTTCCATTTTTCTTCAAGTGTAGAAAAATGAAAGGTCTTATTACCTTTGAGTAGTCGTCTGACAAGACGTGAAACTTGACAACTGGAAAAAACAAAGAGAAATTTGACAGAATAAGACATTGTGCTGGAAATAACGATAAGGTATCACTATATGAAAAGAACAAAGAATGTCATTGTTCCAGGAATTGAGCAAAGGCTTTTACACATGCAAAACCTGAAATACTGAGCTGTAAATAAAGCTAGGGTCTGCCATTTTGGAAGGTCATAGAATCGCTTCCATACTTTGTCAAACTCAATGTATACATGAAACAACACACCTGCACAAGTTTAGGCGCAATCTGTCAACCACATGCCATGAGAAAAATTGAGGAAACAAAATTAAATGCTAACTTTTCATTCAGAGATCGGCAAAAGCACTGGGCACCATAATGCAAATCTGCCACACAACCTTGACCAGCTCGGAGGCCAAGTGGTTAAGACGTCTGCACTAGAAAGCAGGAGTTGCGGGATTTTTTCATCGGGCATCGGGCAAAGCACTGAGCACTCGGTGCTTATCACGTCGAGCAGGGAAAAACCCTCATTGAATTACATTCTCCTCGACGCAAACATCATGTTACATCTATGATTCAATGCCGTACCAGCCGCTATACATTATTCGAATCCGCCACACGACCTCAACCAGCTCGGTGGTCAAGTGGTTAAGAAATCTGCACAAGAAAGCAGGGTGGCAAGTTCAAATCCCGCCGAGCTTCCTGATTTTTTTTCATCAGGCATCGGGCAAAGCGTTGGGCACTCAGTGCTTATTACGTTGAATATGTCGAGCACGGCAAACCCTCATTGAATTCAGAGGCTAAAGCTAAATGAAAAAAAAATTAAAATATGAACCCTGGACACTGGTCGGTGTTAATCTTCAAAAGACTAAGGGGCCATCGTTTTGGGCCAGATTTCACGAGAACTAGTATTCCCAGTCTCAGCTGGAAGCAGTCTACCTTCTGAGTCGAAGCAGCGCTCGAACTTCATGGACAGTTGCGTGACTTCAAAGCAACGGACTCGCGGCTTGTACGTCCCTGTTTGAAAGCAAGACAAAACATTCTCAATTCGGATGCTGTAAGTCAACTGAAAGTCAAACAAACAGACGAGGATTTTTTAAACAATTTTGAAAACATACCGGCGCTTCTTACCACCTGGACCCTCAGAGGTGGCAAGTTTAAGAGACAAAAGTGTATCGAAAGTGTGAGGTCATCTTCTGGGATGCCCACTAATATCCATCAGTGGTCGAATTCATTAAGCCCATCGCAACTCACAAGCATTCGCAAGACGATGAGCAGTGGGAGAAAAAAATAAGAGGGCCTGACATTTTGATCCTTGCAAGGACGAGAAAATAGACCAGAAAAGGGTAAAGAAGTACCGGTACATGTAATGCTGTATGGCTGAGAGAAGATGGATAGAAGAGGACAGAGAAGGAGAAGTAGAAGGAGAACGAGAAGGAGAAGGAGAAGGAGAAGGAGAAGGAGAAGGAGAAGGAGAAGGAGAAGGAGAAGGAGAAGGAGAAGGAGAAGGAGAAGGAGAAGGAGAAGGAGAAGGAGAAGGAGAAGGAGAAGGAGAAGGAGAAGGAGAAGGAGAAGGAGAAGGAGAAGGAGAAGGAGAAGGAGAAGGAGAAGGAGAAGGAGAAGGAGAAGGAGAAGGAGAAGGAGGAGAAGGAGAAGGAGAAGGAGGAGAAGGGGAGGAGAAGTAGGAGAAGGAGAAGGAGATGAGCATTGAGCAGTGCACAAAAACCATAGGGCCCACTTCAACTGGGATGGGTTATCCATTGTGAGTTACAATGCATCGTAAGGCACAGCGAAATCAGCCCCTGTACTCATGCTGCCCTAGCCACACTCACAGTCACATCAGATGCTACCACATGTAACTGCGTCCAGCATTTAGTAGGACAAACTTTCCTTGGTTTGTTTGACTTGAATTGAAAAAGCTGCATCCACTTTGTGCGATCCCCCAGCTGCCGTAGCCAGGTTGACAACCATTGGTTGTTTGCATCTGAATGAAAGTGCGGGTGTGATCCCTGGAGATATACGGCAGTCAATGGTTGAATTGCTTCTGACTTGTGCCCCCAACCCCGAAAAAAGACTAATCGACTATTAAGGAAGGCCACCATCTAAGGGCTGCATAGCTCAGATGGTAAGAGCACTGGTACATGTACAGTGTACACTAATCCAGAAGTCTCAGGTTCAAGTCCCGGTCCGGTCAAAGTTTTCTTTGCCAATTTTTCAATCAGCATTTAGTATGACGAGTTTATTCAAAGAAGGGACTAATGAAGAAGAAGAAGTTACTACATGCACTGGTTTTATGTACATCTTTTCAAGCATGAATTTGGACCTCGGGAATTGCTAGTTTGAGAGGCAAATACCCCAAGGTAGCCCATTGAGAAACTTGTTCATGCGCTAATTTCATCTCATCTGGATTTTTGCAACTCACTACTGTATAAATTACCCAACACACAACTTGTTCGTCTTCAAAAGCTCCAAAATGCTGCAGCTCCTATGGTTACTTTGCCTCCTGGTAGATCTCATTATTGCTCCTATCTTACGTTCATTACATTGGCTGCCTGTTGCTGAACGAATTAAGTACAAGATTTTGTTGCACTGTGTTTTTTACTCCCTATCTTGTGTTGCGCCACAATATAACAGCTGTTTGCTAAAGTATTACAAACCCGGTAGATGTCTCAGATCATCAGATACTCATCTGCTTGCTGTCCCACACGTCCATAATTCATGGGGTGAGTGGGCTTTCTCCCATGCTGGTCCTCAGATTTCTCAAGAAGTCCATAGTATGTCCTCCATATCGGATTTCAAATCCTCTCTCAAAACATATTTGTTCGATCATCTTTTTCCTAATTAATGGTATACGTTGTCTTTTTCTTTGATTCTGTATAATGTTGTTAAGCGCCTTGAGCGTCTTTGCAGACGGTTTCTGGCGCTCAAGAAATGTCCATTATTAATATTATTATTATTATTGAAAGTGCGAGCCATCCCCACAGAATAGTTGCGTTCCCACTAGGCAAATTATCACAGTAGATCGTGATTCAAAAAACAATTTCTCCCCCTCCCTGCGCAGCTAAATTTCTTGACAAGAAAATCGCGATTCAAAATGTTGGGGCTTTTGTGAGGGCCGAACTGCGCATGCCTGGAATGTGACTCAACCGGAGGCACTTTGCGGGCTGTGTGTGCTTGGTTTGCTCGTACCATGTACGGTTTAGGCGTAGCAATGTGGAGATCAACAGACAAACATTCGCAATGCTTCCATAAAAAAATGGCAAGAAGAAGTGCATTTTGGATCGAGTGTTTGTGAGATTTCACCACTCAAGATTCAAAAATTGAAAAGTGATATATGCAGGTGAAACTGTTACCATGGTTACTGTCTGTCTGTACCTGTGGCGAGTATGAACTGGTTGTCCGGAGTTATCTGAACAGAGCCACTTATGGAGGGCATCTCAAAATCCTGAATCAGTTGAATCCTGTGCTGCAAATCTACAATGAGAAAAAAAATAACAGTGCCTAACATTTGGATCCTTGCATCGAGGACGAGAAAATAGATAGGAAAAGGGGAAAAGAAGTAATGCTGTACGGCTGAGAGAAGATGGATAGAGGACAGAGAAGGAGAAGGAGAAGGAAAAGTAGGAGGAGGAGAAGAAGGAGAGGGAGGAGGAAAGGAGAAGTAGGAGGAGGAGAAAGAGAAGGAGGAGGAAAAGGAAAAGGAGGAGAGGGAGGAGGAAGGGAGGAGATGTAGGAGGAGAAGGAGGAGAAGGAGAAGGAGAAGGAGAAGGAGAAGGAGAAGGAGAAGGAGAAGGAGAAGGAGAAGGAGAAGGAGAAGGAGAAGGAGAAGGAGAAGGAGAAGGAGAAGGAGAAGGAGAAGGAGAAGGAGAAGGAGAAGGAGGAGGAGGAGTAGGAGAAGGAAAAGGAGGAGGAGGAGGAGGGGGAGAAAGAGACAGAGTAGAAAAAGAAGGAGATGGAGGAGGGGGAGGGGAGAAAGAGACAGAGTAGGAAAAGAAGGAGATAGAGGAGATTGAGGAGGGGAGAAACAGACAGAGTAGGAAAAGAAGGAGATGGAGGAGAAGCAGGAGGGGAGAAAGAGACAGAGTAGGAAAAGAAGGAGATAGAGGAGAAGGAGGAGGGGAGAAAGAGACAGAGTAGGAAAAGAAGGAGATGGAGGAGAAGGAGGAGGGGAGAAAGGGACAGTGTAGGAAAAGAAGGAGATGGAGTAGGGGAAGGGCAAACTTTCATTCCCACAGCCTTAACCACTTCGCGCTGGGACCTCCGAATCCGGAGCTCCATTGGCTTGACTATACGACGGGGCCCTCCGAATCCGGGCACCACTATTGTTTACATTCTAAACAAAGACTTTTTTCAGCTTAGAACAAAGCAATACGAATCAGTACAAAGACCAGTTTTGACAAAACTTGCCACATGAATTGCAGGATTAGCAGCAGTAATTGTGCAATTCTGGGACTTTTACTGTGGAGGATCGAGGGATACCGCGCTGCAGCTGAAAGCACGCGGGGGACATTGTCTTTGCATGCCACACAGCCCAACGGTCGTAGGTCTGGCATTGGAATTCCCCCCACATTCTTTACCGTAATCTGTACGCTCGGTTGTTGCCGACCAACTCAAAGATTTGACTGCCTTGAGTGGAGGCTGGAGACTGCGGTCAGGGATTGTCAGCAGGATACACGCACGCACGTCCTTTACGGTCCATTGACGACGCACAAAGGGCCCTTTTTCGAACAGATAATCTCTTGACAAAAGCCACAACGACGTCCGAATTGTGCCAGGTTTTACTCTCTTGTACCCATAGTATACCCTTATCGATTTATTTCACAGAAATATATTGTTCCGATTGTTTAAGCGAGATTTGAAAATGATGCATTGTTCAAAACGGCGCAAAGTGGTTAAAAAGCTGCTCAGCTTTGAGGAAGGCTTTGCTAGGAATGGAGAGTCAAGCCCTCAAGCATCAGAGATTATATTTCCAAACAATTGAAGGCACAATGATGTATTATTGGCCTGTGATTACTGTGAGTGTGATATTTGATAGGCCTATGAAATCAGACAAACCTCTGTCAGATTTCTGCAGTGCTCGTTTCTTCCTGTCAGACAGCCACTGAAAAAAAAGAACAGCTATCAGCTTTATGGGAAAAACTGCATTGTTAAATCATATCTGAAGCCTTTCAATATCAGTGCAAAAACCTTCTAATTTCTATGCCCTTTCTTTAAAAAAGGTTCTGCTAGGATCGAAACGTCAGGCCCACTAAATTTTGAGATTTGCATTTTGGTAAATTCAGTCAGTAAGCAGTTTGCAACATTTTTGTATATCACTTAAAAATTAATATTAATATTAATAATAATATTGTGGATTGAAATTGTAATTTGTTTTCCACCCACTGACCAAGTTTAAAATTAAACTAAAATCTTTCCAGATTTTTGCTGTCCGCGCACAAGCCTTTTACAAGGCCCAGATCCCCGATACCAACTCAAGAGATGCCAAAGAAACTATGACCTGATTATGGCCCATATGACACATCATAAATAAAAGACCGGTTTGGGTCCAAGTTACTTGACCAGTCAAAGGCAACGTGAACGACGGCAGATCTGGATTAGGACGAGTTCACTCACTTCGGGAAGCGACTTGCCGAGGCTCAGGTTGTACACCTTCACGTTATTTGCTTGAGACACCTGCATGGTGTCGACTGCGACCTGCTGCTCGAGCGATCCAATCGAGAATGTATTCAATTAACAATATTTACTCAGCGCAGCATGGTAACTCCCCGGAACTTCGACACGTGTTTACAACTTTTTAGCAACACACGATAACTGTCGGGACAGCGCCCTCTCTAGACTCCACGTTCTTGCGCAATGGCCGTTTTCGAAATAGAGGCTTAGGCTCGGGCTCAGGCTTCGTCTCCATCTGACAACCTGAAAATCCAGTTTGTGGTTTGTTTCCGAATTTGAAGGTTTGTTGGCTTGATAGGTACAGGGTATTCACCAAGAAACTGTGGCCAAACGCTTGTTTTAGAAGCCTGTAATATTATAATGAGCAAGATAAACATGACCGAAGCCTAAGCCTGAGCCTAAGCCTTTATTTCGAAATCACTTTGGATAGGGCGCCCTCTTGTGACAGCATGGTAACGGTGAGAAAAATCATCGCGGTGGATCTGGACAGCATGCAGCCTAGCACTAGCACTAGCAATGCATGCAGTGCAGGTTAGAAACACGCGAAGGGTTTTTTTATCGAAGAAAATAAATTATTGATACGCTGTTGGCAATGTCAGCCTTTCGTCAACTTCTTGGGGCATTGATAAGTAACGAAGACAATGAACTAATAGTTTTATTATTTTTGCTTATATCGGTTAGCATTCTGTCGAGATGTCGGCCGCATGCTCACTGCAGTGCAATTGAACTCCGTGTTCCCTATTAGTCGTACACAATCACGACCAACTGGGTATGTGCTGCTTCTTAATGGCGGCCGTGGCGCCCAACGAATGAATTCTTGTTATTAGGCCTTTCTTACTATTTCTGCAAATTGTATGCATGGAACTGAAAGCGAGGCTATGGGGGGCTAGATTTCTTGTTTGTTTGTTGAAAGTGGGTCCAATTATTTACTATTGAATTTCTCAGTGGTTATGTTTATTCCATGCTTACATTTCATAGCCTTGTGTGAATAATAATACTGCAGAACAGACAAGAATGACATTCAAACATCACACAAAAACAACGTTTGTTAATTTTCCATAATTTTTTATTCGTTTTCAATTTTCGCTCCACTGAGATAAACTTCGTATAAAATAACTACTAGATCACAGGAATAAGATGACATCTGACACCATGGTTACCAGTCATTGTAAAAGGGAACCATGAACTAGACTATTTTTAACGTAGAAGTTTCAGAAAGCGTAAATTGTCACCGAATTAATAATAATTAATTATGTACGTAAAACAATTACATCCGAGTAAAAAAATATTGTATTTGCTCCGCTTCCAAAATGTACAAGGCATACAAAACTTATACATTATTTTAAAAAGTCCATTCCTATAAAATGTTAGAGGCATTTGCGACTATATGCTATACCTGATTTTTGAATATCGATGATGTAAAACCAATACGCTTCCTTGGGTATAATATTATAGAAAAATAGTGCGGTTAATCCTTTCGTTTTTTACTACAATTAATAAGCAAAACATATTGCAAACTGCTTACTGACTAAAATGACCAAAAGTGAATATCAAACATTGGAAGGGCCTGATGTTTCGATCCTAGCAGGACCTTCCTCAAAGGCAAAATGACAGGGACAAAACCAAGGACAGGGGAGAGTAACGGGGACGTGGATGACAGAGGACAAAGAGGATAGCTGGTGAGGGTGAGATCAAAGGGAAGGGCAGGGGGTTTTGGGTAACGGAAAGGGAAAACATCAACGGGAAAGAGTGAAAGAGAGAAGTGGGGGAGTGAACACGCGAGGTAGTGATACTGCTATTGTAGGCCTATATTAATTAATTTAATAATTTAATAATTAATTTTTAATTTTTTGATTTACTTTTTGGTAATTTTAGTCAGTAAGCAGTTTGCAACATTTTTGTATATCAATTTAATAATTAGTAAACTAAACTATTGTGGATTTACATTTTAAGTTTTTGTCCACCCAGTTTAAAATTAAACTAAAATTTTTCCACCGTTTTGCTATCCGCGCACAGGCCTTTAACAAGACCCAGATCCTCGATACAAACTCAAAAGATGCCGAAGAACTATAACCTGATCATGGCCCATTACAGACCCATAATGGCATATGCCTCATTAAATATAAAAGACCGGTTTGCGTTCAAGTTATTCGACACAAGGGATTATTGGTAAACACCCAAGGTGTTAATCATTCCCCTCCTGGATGTTGAGGTCATTGTGATTGCCCTTTTTTCCGTTTTTGGTTAAATGTCAGGACCCAAATAAGTTAGTCACGGCTTCGTCTTTCCAAATGTTAAAAAAGTTAAACGTAAACAGTTACTTCTTTGGTTACAAGCTCATTTCATGCTAATGTGAGGAGGTAGAAATGTAATAATGGTTATAGAGTACACAGCTGCACAACTTGCGAACAATAACTTAAGTATAATATCGTACAATATAAGTGCAAACTTTAAAACGACTCTCATTCCAATGACGTCATGACTTAATGCTTTAAATGCGACCTTAAAACCAATGTACCGCAGATATTTCAAAAGATAAAAGCTTGCTTGTTATCAACATTAAAAACAAATGATAAAACAGGGAGCTTTAAACTATTTCGAAAAAAGGGACAGGAAACTTTGACTGTACCGCGGGATTTGAACCCGAGACCTCTGGTGCTGCGTACCAGCGCTCTTACCATCCGAGTTATCCAGATAATAGATAGCACCTCCAAGTCGACCCAGGACAACTATCTTTTGCCGGCCAAAGACTAGTTTATTATTAGTTTGGGAGGCCACCATCTAAGGGCTGGATGGATACCTCAGATGGTAAGAGCGCTGGTACGCAACACCAGAGGTCTCGGGTTCAAATCCCGATCCAGTCAAAGTCTCCTTTACCATTATCTTTTTTTTTACAACGGTAAAGTTCCAAAATAATAAGTCCCCACCCACTGCTGGAAGAAATCCATTGCATGGATCGGTTAAGATGTTCGGGCTTATAGGAAATGCGTGCAGCCTCTGTATGTGTGACACACTGGTGCGTAGATTCTTGTTTGTACTGACATTGGGCCTTGATGGCGCTCTTGTTGTGTAACACTCCATCTAACGCCGCTCATCATTTACCTATGGACAGGAATGGTAAAATACAAACAGAGAAACAAATTAAGACCTAATTGAACGAAAGTTAAAAATTGATGTCTTTAAAAAAGGTTTTGGTGGCCCGTTAATTATTGTGGCCTATTATTGTGAGAAATGCAGTTATTCTTCAACTCTAAATATTTATAAAATTGCGGATAAAATCTGTTAATACACATTCATGGATCGCGTCTTGCGAAACTTTTCCGTCAATTGTCCTGTCAGAGGGCGCTATAATATAATTTTGGTGAATGACGTCATCGCGCGTATAGTGTACTTGACTTGTTGTCGGAAACGAACCACACCTGGATTTTCAGGTTTTGTCAGACGGAGACGAAGCCTGAGCCCGAACCTAATTTCGAAAACGGTAATAAGTTAGACTGAAAGTTTCTCACTGGTCTTGAGTACGTACGATGTAGAAGCGAGAAGTTAAACTGAACTCAATTCCGTGCTCTCCCGATCAATGCTCCGCTGACAGGCTCATGCGGTAAATTCTCCCTAAGGCTCGTGGACTTCACTTTCAGTCTGTCAAAAGACCGAACAGAGCGTGGTTGACGGGCAGAATATTGTTGACGTCATGCTTGAAAACGGACCTCGAATCAGTCGACTTTGAATAATCTATCCGCTGGGCTTTGTTGAATGATATGCTTTGCGGCACACGTGTTTAGTCTTGCTCGACTTGCATTAGTGTCCAAAAACCTTGCCAAACTAGCACTCGGCCGATGCCAGAAACGACTCTGTACGGGCACGGCTGCACCACGTTGCAATCACTTGTCTGTGTTCGGATATGGGGGTTCAAGAGGATTGACGAGACTTTGCAGCTAGCATCAGCCCGGAACGTGTTACCGACGGAGTGTTTGCTGACAAAAACTGTCAGCTTCGCTGCTTTGGAGTTAAATAGCAAAGCGAAGTTGACAACGAAGATGCCAACATTTTCGAGGCTATCTTGGTTGCTATATATGTGGCAGCATTGAGGAATAATCTTATTCCTCCATGGTGGCAGCTACTCGTGTGAACGTACCGCGTTGTTAATTTTACGTTCGATCAGAGCTACAGTAAAAATCCTTGTTTCGTGGTTTCATAAGGCCTCTAAATTGTGTTGTCGGGGCCTGCAAAAGAACATGCTTGCTCGAGTGACAATCTTTTCGATTTTTTAGAAAAATATCTATTATCATTTACACAATATTTCACTCACACTGTCGGCTACCAGCCGTCTTTGTACTATTACACTGTCGGCTCCCAGACTTATCACTGCCAGCCCTGTGTATAATACTTACTTTGTGGGGCTCCCAGCCCTCCGGCGCGAGCTCGAAGTCCTTGAAATCGAAGCCGGGACTGACCGTGCAGCCGAAGAGGGTCCACTCGCCCAGGCAGCGGGCGCTCTGCCAGTGGCTGGCCGGGATGAGGAGCTGCGGCTCCTGGCCGCCGAAGACGTCGGGCCCGAAGACGCGGCGGCCCAGCGGCCCGTCGTCTAGGGCGGAGCCGTCGGGCGCCGCCAGCCGCACCTCCACCGGGTCGCCGGCGTAGAAGTGCCACACCTCGTCCTTGCCGCGGATGCGGTGCCAGACCAGGCCCTGGTCCTTGCCCACGGCGTAGTAGATGGCCGTGCCGTGGGCCATCCCCTCCCCGTTCGTCTCGGCCGAGCGGAAGGTCTCCCGGTAGAAGCCGCCCTCCGGGTGCGGGTGGAGGCCCAGCCGCTGGATGACGTCCTCCACGGTAGCCGCTCCCATCGTTGGGGGATCGGCTCGCTTCCCCTGGCTTATGATCACCTCGGTCGTCATCGTTCTGTGAGTCGCCAACAGAAACTCACGCCAAAAACTCTGGTCTCACTCGGCAGTTAAAGGCTAGTACCCCCAAGGTTACACGCTTTGAATGGACTCCTTTTGAGCCACGATGCGCGCTGCAAGCAGTCGACAGTCGTGGATTATGAATATGCATGACGGTATTATTCGCTTCCGCGCTTTGCTGCATCGTGTACATGTACATGTAATGTACATGTACATAATTACGATGATTTATTCGGTTGAGTGCCAGGCGAATTAGAATAAATCTACTTTATACTTAAGGTGATATACAAAAATGTTGCAAACTGCTTACTGACTAAAATGACCAAAATGAGAATCTTAAAATTTAGTGGGCCTGACGTTTCGATCCTAGCAGGACCTTTCTCAAAGGTCCTATACTTGTTACGTAACGGATGCATGGTTCATTGGTTTAGCGCCTAATTTGAATAAGGTGTGGCTAGCGGAGCGGGAGAAATCACTTCAGGCAAGACCGCAGCAAAGGACACACGTTGAAATAACAAGGCCGGGTCGCTTTCCTGACCCTAGATCCGGTCAGAGTGTACGGCGCGTGCGCATTCACACGTCTAGGGTCACGATCTCAGCTGTAGCTGTTCGGCCGATAATATTATGTCTGGTCTTATATAGCTTCCTTTGCTGAGCCCAATTCAAATGAAAATACAAGTGGAACTTCGGCTGGCAACCTGTTTTCAGCTCAAATGGTAATCCAAGAAAGTAGAAAAATGCAAAAAAACCGTCATGGTTTATACGCACCGTTCTTTAGTGTAAGAAATAGTTTATTACTCACAAGAATACAGGTACGATGTATGTGTTATTGTTGACCGTCTAAAAAATGAGTGTCCAATCTTTCAAACAGCGTGCCAACAAACATATATTTGAACTTGATGGGTAACACTATACCTGTGTTCCATGCATGGACTGGCAAGTTATCATGTCAGTTATATTTTCTGAGGAATGGTACATGTGGCTGCTTGACTCATTGTGTTTTTAGTTAAACCACCAGCCTTACTAGAGCACTTGTGGGTTATGAGCTGGCTGGACTTGATCCTTAAATTGCCGGAGAACAGTCCAGTAAGATCTGCTTCTGTTTCCTTTTTGTCCCTTTTTTCCCTCCGGCAGGGCTTAGTTCTTCACGTGAGTTTCCAGCCATGTGTGCTTCCTCCACCTCTTCTTTTGTTTATAATCTATATTATTAAGAATCATTTGTTTTTTAGGTTTTTTTTCTTAGCAGCACCGAAACTTTTGATTGGACTAATTTGGAACTCGCCTAAGCAGTGATACCTGAATAAGCTATTGTTTGCTTTTGCACAATGTATAAAAAAGACGGGGAAAAAGGGTATTTTAGGCGAAAGCTTTTGTCAGCTGTGGTTGATTTTATGGAAGCTGGTGACCGTCCATACAAAATGGGGGTAATGTTTGCAAACAAATAAAGGTCTTCGGTCATTAATTCTTTTACCCATTACAATGGAATAGAGACAATCGTTTGCCCCGGTTTCTTGGTGAATGCTCTGTACTCATATCATGCCAACAAACCTTCAAATTTGCCGACCTAAATGTTTCAGATTTTGTCAGACAGAGACGAAGACTGAGCCCGAGCCTGATCCACGGATTCGTAAAGGGCCAATGCTTCATGCACAGTGGCGATACATAATAATTTATGTACATACGGCAGCTTTAATATGAACACGTGTACATTAACACCAACAAACTTTGAAAAGAAAACCGAATACATGGTTACTTTCGAAGAGGGCGCAATATAAATCAGCGTTTGAAACGTTAAGTTTAATGTGTCGGCGTGGAAGTACAATTGATCACTAAAATAGCATCTAAATAAGGTTAACAAGAGCTCGAGTTTTACAAAAACTGCATTTTAATGTTACTGAAATGAATGTGTCTAAAGGTATAATAAGACCACAAACGAAACGTCAATCTAAAATAGCATCTAAATAAGGTTAACAAGAGCACGAGTTTTACAAAAACTGCATATATATGTTACTGAAATGAATGTGTCTAAAGGTATAATAAGACCACAAAACGAAACGTCAATCTGTTAGAAAAAAAATATAGGCCTATACCAACTGAAATTACTGACTTATTGCTGACTTATTAGTGACTTAATCTAAAAGAACTTTACTTCTTCTTTATTATGATTTCTATATTATAGGCCTAATACTAGATTCCGTTGATTCACATTATCATTTGTTTTTAGATGTATCAAAAATAGTATGGGCAAAAGATGATGTCTTCATCGCAGTTATATCTTACTCCAGCGCTGGGCAACGATGACGTGCTTAGCAACACTACCTACGGTGGACCAAAAGTGCCACATCTCATATTATAGCACGCACAACGAGCTACAGCATTGGTTAATGTGCGCTGGTAGCTCATTTCCTGAAACGCAACGGGAGAAGAAACAAAACACGATTAGTGTGTGGCCCTTTGTGGTGTACGCATGCACGCAATGGGCATGGAAGTATTATGCCGTCGAGAAACCGTTGGACATCTGGGGGCTATAGTTTGGTCGTGTGACTCGGGTCCACACCATTTTTCTACGACCTCAATACAGAATTAACTATAGTACGCCCTCAAGTGTTTGCAACGCGTTGGCCAATCACAAGGGCGCGGAATCTGTCCATTCTTTCCAGACGTGAATTGGGTCGACAGATCCCGAGCATTGTGATTGGCCAATGCGTTGCAAACTCTTGAGGGCGCACTTTTGTGAATCACTATTGCTATCGAACTACCTATCTCTGAACTCAGTCGGGATCCGGATCCGGATCCGGGCGGATGAGCACGGCCTCGCTATCGAACTCACTCGGGGTCCGGGGACCGTCGCTCCGGGTCCTTCGGGCGCCAGCCCTTGTCCGCCATCTCGAAGTCCGCGAACTCGAAGCCGGGACTGACCGTGCAGCCGAAGAGGGTCCACTCGCCCAGGCAGCGGGCGCTCTGCCAGTGGTCGGCCGGCACGACGAGCTGCGGCTCATGGCCCTTCAGCACGTCGGTCCCGAAGATCCGCGTCCCCGCCGCCGCCGCTCCCGATCCCGGCAGCAGCACGCCGTCGGGCGAGGCGAGCTGGACCTCCAGCGGGTCGCCGGCGTAGAAGTGCCAGATCTTGTCCTTGCCGTGGAGCCGGTGCCACGTCACGTCGTTCCGGGGCCCCATCAGGCAGTAGATGGCCGTGGCGTGGCACTGCCCGTCCTCAGCCTTGCCGGCCGCGCGGTAGGTCTCCAGGAAGAAGCCGCCCTCCGGGTGAGGGATGAGCTGCAGTTTCTTGATGATCTCCTCCATGGTCCCCCTGTCTGTTTGGCGTGCAAGCTTCTCCATGGTTCGGTGTGCTTGTCAGTGCTTGTATAAGGGCGTCCCTCAATACAATCGCTGAAGTTCAGCAGTAAGCAGTGTTCAGCAATCTACCCACAAAATGAACAAACCGTTGGTTACAACGATGCTCAATGGTCCACGAATGGTCCAAAATGGCAAACAAATAGTACGCGAGAATTTTTGTTGGGCCGTGAGATTACTAAATGGGGCTGCTCGTGATAGCACTTGACATTCAACCAGTGTTAATTGCCACAGACTCGATCAAATGAGAGTGTTTGCGTTCCCGTGGTACAAACACAACGAGGGGAGCCCACGAAAGTCTGGTGTGGACTTTGCGGAGTTGAAATTGAGGTCATAATTGGGAACGATCTGCACTAATCATAGTGGTGACGACCGGTCTTCACTGGCGGCGGTAATAATGCCGAGAACAAATCGCAGCGTTGCCAACAGAGGGCGGCAGATGCATGACACTGTGGTCAGTTGCGAGCTGTGAATGACGTCATCGGTGGTGTCGACTCTCCATATACAAAATTAATTAAGAATTCATAAACGCTAGTGTATGCCAAAGCAGTTTATGTACGATAAAACAAAACTTGTACCTGTAGGCCTACATGATTTATATACAGTCAACATTATTGCTTAAGTAAGTATGTACTATAGTAAAATGTCTTACAAGCATGAGAGAGAGAGAGAGAGAGAGAGAGAGAAAGAGAGAGAGAGAGAGAGAGAGAGAGAGAGAGAGAGAGAGAGAGAGAGAGAGAGAGAGCGACACGGAGAGGGGAGAGAGACAGAGACAGATCGAGGGGAGATAGAAAAATAGAGAAAGAGAGAAAGAAAGAGAGGGAGACAGAGGGGGAGGGGAGAGAGGGGAGAGAGAAAGAGAGAGAGAGGGGGGGGGCAGAGGGTGAGGCAAAGGCAGAGGGAGAGAGAGGGAGAGAGAGAGGGAGTGAGAGTGAGAGAGGTGAGGGAGAGAAATTAGAAATTAAGATGCATGAAAAAGACCTCGACTCCCACGTGACGAACCCAAAACTTTCGAATGATGAATTGGCTCGGTCCTGTGGGTTCATTCAAACCCATTCAAAATACAACACAAGGCACTGCAAATCCAGCGTGATTCGGCGGACCTCCTTGGACAGACTATAGGGTGGTCACTGCCGGACCCGGATTGAGGACAACTTGCGGGTCCCGAGTACGGCGGGGACTGGTAACGAGTCTACATTAGAACACACGCGGCATTGTGCAAAGGTACATAATGGGTAGGACTACACCATTGTTGCGAAGGTCAAATTATCGGTTACCGAACCCAGCATAAAAATTGTACATGAAATGACACATCTGGGTGTCTCGGCTCAATCCGTCAATAGTGGAGACGAAATCATTATGCTAGAGGGCGGCATTTATAAAAACAAACAAAAAGGAAAGACAAAAAATGCTTCCTGATGATTTATAGGCCTAAAGAAATCTTTTAAATCTGCACTTTGCAAAGTCCGGAAATTGGGCCCTTTGAAAAAAAAGGGTCTGTTGTATAGTTTCCCATGGCCGATAGATTCTACAGTCGCGACCTCGAGTTAAAGTACTCAACTTCACAAGCCTAAACTTTAGACGCTATAACCATGGAGGAATTCCTCCATGCTATAACTACTGAGTTAACAATGTGTCACGCCCTGGGGCCATTTTGTCTGGGCTGCTCAAACACAAAGATTTGGCACAAACACTCGTGATTTCCATAACAGGATACCGCGCCAATTGAATAGAGGGACGTCAGCACCACAGCGCAGGGCCTACCATAAGTATAAGCACGAAAAACCGTCCTTGATAAAGCCATGGGGGCAATTTCATAGGGCCGCTTAAAGGCACTATACCACACTGACAGTGGTAAAGGTGAATCGATTGCCACAGTTTAGGTGTTAAACCATTAAACATTCCCCCAAAAAATTATGTGAAGGTTTTAGCTCAAATAGTAATCTAAGACAGTAGAAAGAAAAAGGCACACAACCGTCAAGGTTTCGCACCGGCCCGACGTAATGTAAGAAATAGTTTTTTACTATTATTATTACCAACGGTTTATTTATTTAAAAAAAATTTACTCCTCGCCGCCAGTGGCAGAATTGTGAATACAATTTACATGTTCATTAAAACAAATAGATATCAATTGATATGAACATTTAAAAGTCTAGGAAACATTATTTAAAAGCCAAAGGCCGAAGAAGCCTTGGAGACGCTGAAGTAAAATCACATTAATATCAATTAATAAATTAAAATAAAGAAGAAGCTCAATTAAATGAATTATTATAGATTGACGGAAAGACAAAGCTGTTTACAACATTTACTTAAATAAAAAAGGGGGAGGGAAACGTAGGAAAGTGAGAGAGGCACAGAAATATTGGGTGGGACCAGGGAGGGGTCAAAGAGGGATGGACCGGAGGGGAAAAGGGGGTCGGGGTAGGGGGTCAGGAGGAGAGGCCGGGTCGGAATGATCGAGGCGGAGGTTCGAAACACAATTATTTTTTACATATTTAGATAGATACGTTTAGTCAGACTAAACTTTGAGCAACTTAATTAATCCTACAAGAGGGCTGTTCTGTTCTGTTCTATTACTCGCGAGTAATTCTCAGTATTCTCAGTAGCATAAAAACACCCTGAGAACTTGCAAATACACCCCCAGAACGAGTGTTAAAAGCTGTTGGATTGTTAGCAACATTGTAAAACAGTTATATACATGGTTTTAAGTGATAAAACGTTTATTGCAGTTTGGCAGTTTGCAATTCGGCTCTATGAAATTCGCCCCTGGCTAGCTCCTCCACGGCACTGGCTTATACCCCTTTCCCACTACGCAATCTCCGGGTTATCTCGGGGGTAACGGCAAGCCTTACCCCCGAGATACCCCGGGTTGGAAATGGTTGCCAGGACGTTTCCCACTACACTTTTCCCGCCCCGGGTTGAGACCGAAAAATCGGCCGTTACCCCGGGGTTCGTTAACCCTGCTCGCGACCAGGGTTAAGGATGGAAATCTCGGGGGTAACGGCCGAACCCCGGGGTTGGCGTTGTAGTGGGAAACCGCGCCGGGGTACGAGTCCGGTGGACATTCTCAGGGTTAAGACACCGGATGCGTTACGTAATGGGACGGTCAGAGGTGGGATACGTGGCGGGAAAATCCGCATGCGACGCACATCTGGCATTTACAAGAGGGCAGTAAATTCACGACGGCAAACGTGCCCTCACCAATTGCCGCGGTGCCCTTAAATTTGGAGGATTTTCACGGCAACAAATTGCCGTGCCCTTTTAGCACACTGCAGCGCGCATGAAATAATATTCCGACTGCGGTGCAGTGTGTGTGCAGCACACATGGAAGCTTCACTGTACCGTGCGCACTGTCAGCTAAACATTGCGCATTCTGTGCACAACTGTATGGACTGTGGATGGGTGTACATGTACATGTACAGTACATGTGCATCTACTGTACATGTACATGTATACACGTACACATACTCGATCAATGTACTGTACATGTACATGTACATGTACAGTACTTACATGGCCATGTCAGATACGTACATGGACAGTGCGTTCGATCCTGACAGTTTCATGTCAACAAACTTTTAATCTGCGGGTACCAGTGAATCTTGGACATCGCTGGCTGTACCAAACAACGGGTACCAACGGTAGTTGGGAGCGATTTGCGTTGCACGATAGATAGATTGCGCAGCATGCAGCACGTGGTCGGGTTGCGTGCGAAAGTAGAATCGAAGAGCTGTCAAAGGTTTGCGTGTTCGCGGGTGCCTTTTCAAAGTCGTAACCATGCCCCGAAAGGAGAAAGCTAAACAGCAAAACGAGCTACTACTTCACGATACAGCACAAAAATGTCGCAAACTTTATTTTATTTTTTTCAGGTAGGCCTACGAACGTAGTTATTCTCAATTTTTTGGACGAGAACTGATGAGAAGGTTTTGGAACACCGAACCCACATCGCGATACCTTGACAGCATGGACTATTCTATTAGGAATGAGAGGGGTGCGAGTTTATACAATAATAAGCTCCGATAATATGCTCGTTTAGGTTGGACCTAGCTGCTTAAAAATCCATCTTTACAAAACATGTAGGCTCTTTAGAATCCCTTTTATTTTGATTTTTTTGTGAGGATCTATTGTCAGATATTTTTGTCGTCCCGCTTACTATAGCAGTAGCACCCCGGCCATACCTGAATGGTACTGTTCATGTTCCGTGAGAATACGTATTGGTGGCTGACTGAAACCTATTTTAGACGTCATTTTTATGTTGGAAAATAATCTTTTTCAGGCATTGTGGTCCCACAGAAACGATGATATATTAGTAGGAGACCTAAAACAACGATTCGGTGCCCTCAGCGCCTATTTTGAAAGTTTTTTTTAAAGTGCTTACACAGCGTGTTTGCATCGGTACTAATAAAAAAAAGTCGGTAAATTGCCTTGATGCCCCGGATTTGCCGAAATTTTATATCTATATTATGTTTATATCTGACGCCATTTTCAATGCAGTGTACATGTACACGAGAGTGCGGATTATGCCGTTAATCGAGTGCAGCCCACATGTATCCAGTCAGGCAGCGCGCGCCGACGGGTGGTTGCTGGGCGACAAGGCGGTACGAGGCATTGTGGGACCAGCTAGCGCGCTGTGGGATTTCCGGTCCGGGCAGTGACGGACACCGGGGTTGGGTGTAGTGGGAAATCGCACATCGTTAACCCGGGGCAAGCTCGCCCCGGGTTTCGCGAAACTCCGGGTTAACGCGACAAATGGGAACAGAACTCAGGGTTAACGAACCCCGGGGTACAGAATGCTAAACCCGGGGCGGCAAATCTCGGGGTTAAGCAGTTTGTAGTGGGAAAAGGGTATTAGACGGTTCCTATATCTAAGCTGTCTAGGGCCGTTTACGAAATGAGGGCTTAGGCTCGGGCTTGGGCTTGGGCTTGGGCTTGGGCTTCGTCTCCGTCTGACAAAACCTGAAAATCCAAGTTGTGGTTAATTCGTAAACGACCTTAGTTTGAGAGAGGTCCTGGTTCAAGTTGGATCGGGAGTCGGGACGATGGTGAGTCAGGCCTTATGTGGTTTTTTTTTGTGTTTTTTTTTTTGGGGGGGGGATTTGCATTTTTTGCCATTTCAGCCAGTAAAAAATTGGTCAGAAAATTTGGTGCCACGGTTCATGCACTTTTACCGACGGGACAATCGAGTGTTATACAATAGAGCTGTTGAGCCTAGGCCTACGGGGCTAGCTTCGTGTACGACTACGACTAATCAGAGGTTCAAAATCGTAACTACAATTAAAGGCTATAGTTACTGCAGCTATTATAGTATTAATAATATTGTCATCTATAGCCAATATTATTCATAAAGAAATGTACTTCAATACAATAATATTAGTACTTTTCATTGTTAAGCCATAGAGCCAACTTATTATCTACATGACGGCTCTGTGCATAATTATTATACAACACACCACATGTAACTCTGTATATGGATGGGTGCGTGGCTTGTGTAACGATAGCCGCACGTGCACGGTCACATGCACAATCCATCCCGCAAGGGCAGGTTGTGTGCAAAATCAGTGACTATTTTCTCGTTTGCTCGAGATAATTAATGGGGAATCTGTCTGCATATGGTCCCACGGAGGAGGGAAGGTCAATATATACCAGAATTTGCTGAAGGGATCACGTAAACGTGCCTTACCTTCGTGGTTTGTGGGTACACGTACTCGGATGTAGGCCTACCGCCTCAGTGGAGTTTGGACGTGAGACGTGAGACACGATGACAAACCATGAACCTAGGCTGTAGCTAGCTCCATGTACAAACTACCTTTGCTTTAGTTGTTACTCCCTCTAAATGACAAGCAAAAAAAATAGTTTCTTTTCTTAACTTTTTGACAAAAAGGGAGTATGCGGACACTTTTTTTGTTTGCCTTTTCCAAAGCAATTTGTTTTCCCTCTAAAGACGGGTAGTCTAATTTCCAGTCGTTTTTAAGGACGGGACGATACGACGTAGTCCGAGTAACTTTGACCCGACAATTAAGTCACCCTTTTTTTATCGAATTTTGAAATTTTGAGTTTCGGGTTACTGTCACCCGAAACTCAAAATTTCAAAATTCGATAAAAAAAGGGTGACTTGTCGGGTCCAAGTTACTCGGACTAGATACGACGGTACGCGAAAATCAATCACAAATTCCTCTTTTTATCGTTTTATTAAATCAAAATAATAATAATTATGCGGCGGCAAAGAAGGATGAGCAACTAGTAATAGTAATACAACTATAGCCCCTTAATAATTTTTGGGGGGTTTTAAACGATAAAAAGACGAATTGTTCACTGTTTCAGCCGTTGAACTGCTCACACAATGCACAGCCTACAAACATAATTACATAATCCATACCATAGATTTGAAGGGAATATATCGTACCGTAGTTAAAACGACTGGAAATTAGACTATCCGGTAATGTTTTGGAAAAGGCAAAAAAAAAAGTGGCCGCATTATCTTTTTTTTCCAAAAAGTTCGGATGAGAAACTATTTTTTTTTATATGGCCTACTGTAATCTATCGCTACAACAAGTTAGTTGCGACTAGGCTGCTAAGAGAACACACTCAAATTGATCATTATCAAATTGATCAACTAAATTTATGGGGGCCGGTGAAGAAGACAAAGAAGAAGAAATGACCTACTTGGTGAAGAGTTGAATTGTTAGCTGACCGGGGCGATCGACACTTGCTTTTTTGTCGTCAGCACGAAAATTCGCGTGGGACTTTTCGGATTTCGGTCAGTCCGTGTTCGGTCACAAGCTGGTCACATGCTCGGTCACGTGGTCAGTCACATGGTCAGTCACAGCTGCGCGGAAGTGGCGCGCCAAGGTCCAAGGTCGATATGTGGGAAGTGACAATCTAATCTAATCTAATCTAAATAAACTGTGGCCTGGGCTCAGCGTCAACCATGAACTGAACAAACACGGTAAAGAAATAATATGGCCGATCACCCGTACCGGCCCACAATTAAACGATCGGAAAGTTGTACTGTATCCAGATAAAAAGCTCAGCTGTGTAGTGTAGACAGTAAAAATCTTCTTTCGCCTGACATGATGATGACATCGGATTTTTGTTCGAGCGTAAGTTACGATATTCTAATTTCTAGTCCTAGTCCAAAGCATGGAGGAAGGAAAAACCTTCCTCCATGTCCAAAGTAACTTGGACCCATGTCCCACTTACTGGGCCGCTAGGAGCTCCTGTGGAACGATTTGTGTGTTGATCTGTCCATGGAGGAAGTCGCACTAGTCCTACTCCTACTCCTACTCCTAGCGTCCCAGTAAGTTGGACTACTTGGACCCTTACCTTAATAATAATATTGAGCAATATTTTTGTTTTAATGAAATCAGAATCGGGAGGTTTTGCGATAGGATGGGTGCCCCGAGCGAGGAATCCATCGCTGACATCATTTTCTCCCTGGTGGAAATTGACGAGATGGAAAACTGAAGGCGTCAGCTTTAGACTCCAGCGTCAATCCCCCCCCCCCCGAAGGACCTTGTGTCAACAAGTTTGGAAGATTGAGGTAAATCTGCGATTGGGTTGTGGGTATGTGTGCGCACTTGCATGTGTATGCAAAAGAAAAGAGACGACAGTTCAGGTGCTCCACGGTGGAGGTAGAAAGTTGAGGGAGGTTTGCAGTGACACCATCTTGAAATATCTCTTCTTCTCTTTTTGGCAAGAGTAGGGCAGTTTTGTTTCTACTGTCCAAACATTCCCGTTTTGAATAGCGATTCCAAAACCGGGTTTTTGAATTATCGTTAACCTAGCTACAGCCGAAGATTGAAAATACTGAATATTGAAGAATTTTAGAATGTATTAATAGGATATATAACCCTAAATCTTTTTCATTCAAATTCAAACAACCGACTGCGAAACTGGCAACGGCAGTTCAGCAGTTGCACTTAGTGGATTCAGCCTTCAAAACAAACTTAGGAAGTGTATATTCACCCGGCAACGGCATTCTTCCTGGAGGTCGTCCTTGCTGATGTGATGCATATTCATGAACAATCTTTACTCTGATTGGATGGTCAGAGTATAGAGCATACATGAATATGCATTTATAAACATGATGTAATGACAATTGGCCAATCAGACTAAGGGAATGGCAGAATAGCGTTGTGTGGGAAGAATGCTGTTGCCGGGTAAATATAACCTGCCGAATAAATATTTAACGGAAATCTGATTGTTTTGGGTTATCTTTTTGGTGGGGGCTCCCGTTTGGTCTCTTTTAGAAACCGTTGATTGGTGGGAAAAGAAAAAAGTCCGTCTGTGATGTCCCTGGGGTTGCCCTTCGGCGTCACCCAGACGTCCCGGCGATTTCTCTCGCTGGCCGCCCGCGAGTCGCAGCGAGCCATCATCTTCGACAAGGACGGAACGCTCGTAGACGTCCACGCCCAGTGGGTCCCTTGGATACGCGAGCTGGTTGCCAGGTAAACTAATAAATAGTTTGGAACAAAATTGCCAAACAAATTGGGTTTCAATCCTAGCTTTCTCAAAGGTAGAACCTTTTCAGGCAAGACCTTTCTCAAAGACATACTGCCTTTGAGAAAGGTCCTGCTAGGATCGAAACGCCTTTGAGAAAGGTCCTGCTAGGATCGAAACGCCTTTGAGAAAGGTCTTGCTAGGATCGAAACGCCTTTGAGAAAGGTCCTGCTAGGATCGAAACGCCTTTGAGAAAGGTCCTGCTAGGATCGAAATGCCTTTGAGAAAGGTCCTGCTAGGATCGAAACGCCTTTGAGAAAGGTCCTGCTAGGATCGAAACGCCTTTGAGAAAGGCCCTGCTAGGATCGAAACGCCTTTGAGAAAGGTCCTGCTAGGATCAAAACGCCTTTGAGAAAGGTCCTGCTAGGATCGAAACGCCTTTGAGAAAGGTCCTGCTAGGATCAAAACGCCTTTGAGAAAGGTCCTGCTAGGATCAAAATGCCTTTGAGAAAGGTCCTGCTAGGATCGAAATGCCTTTGAGAAAGGTCCTGCTAGGATCAAAGTGCCTTTGAGAAAGGTCCTGCTAGGATCGAAATGCCTTTGAGAGAGGTCCTGCTAGGATCGAAACGCCTTTGAGAAAGGTCCTGCTAGGATCCAAATGCCTTTGAGAAAGGGCCTGCTAGGATCAAAGTGCCTTTGAGAAAGGTCCTGCTAGGATCAAAACATCAGAACCTCCTATTTTTGGATCATTGAATAAATTTTTTAAAATTTCTGGCCAGGATCGAGGTCGAGGCGGGTTTAAGCATCTCGGCCCGAGCCTACACCAGTCTGGGCTTCGATGACGAGGCCGGGAAGGTGGGTCCGGGGATCCTGGGCGAGGGAACCATGGCGATGGTCCACGACTGCCTGGCGGAAATCGTCAGCGAGGAGGGCACCCTCGCCCGCCCGGCGGCCCGGGCGCTGGTGGTGCGGGCCAGCCAAGAAGCGGCGCCTGGGGGCCAGCGGGGGGCGACGGCCGCCGTCGAGACGATTCAGCCCCTGGGCGACACGCCGGCGCTGTTCGCCCGTCTGCGGGCCGCCGGGTTCCGCATCGCCGTCAACACGTCGGACGGGCGGGCTGCCACCCGCCGCGCCCTGGACCAACTGGGCGTGGCCGGGCTGGTGGATGCCGTGGTCTGCGGCGACGACGACTGGGTGCTGGCCAAGCCCCACCCGGTCTCCGCCTACAGCGTCTGCGCCCAGCTTGGCGTGCGGCCCCGAGACGTCGTCATTATTGGCGACTCGCTGAGTGACTTGCAGCTGGGCACCAACGCACAGCTAGGATGTGCAATAGGTCAGAGGTCACACCCTCTTCACACCACAAACTCCTTCTCAAAAGAGACAAGTTACATGGTGTCACCGTTTTTTACAGACTGTTTCAATGGCCCACCAGGTGTGTAATTGGCCTGTCAAATGTTTAACTGGCCTGTCAAATGTTTAACTGGCCTGTCAAATGTTTAACTGGCCTGTCAAATGTTTTACTGGCCTGCCAAATGTATAAAATGGCCTGTCAAATGTTTAACTGGCCTGCCAAATGTTTAACTGGCCTGCCAAATGTTTAACTGGCCTGCCAAATGTTTAACTGGCCTGTCAAATGTTTAACTGGCCTGTCAAATGTTTAACTGGCCTGTCAAATGTTTTAACTGGCTCACCAAATGTTCACCTGGCCTGTCAAATGTTCAACTGGCCTGTCAAATGTCCAACTGGCCTGTCAAATGTTCACCTGGCCTGCCAAATCCATCTGATAAAAAAGCTGTCTAGTATCTATAGCCTCATAATTTTGGATTCTTTACTTGTTAGACTTATAAAAGTGTTCCCCATCCACTCAGTACTTTGATGTGCAAACTGGAGACATTTCAATTGCGGGCTTTGTTTCTCCTCTCCCCCAGGAGTCCTCAGCGGCATCACACCCAAGCACGCTCTCCAGGCCCATGCCGATCATGTGGCCGAGGATGTGACGGAGGCCGTGGAGCTGATCCTGAGGAACCAGGGGCCGATTTCACCTAACTTGTCGTAATTTACGATCAATCGCAAGATGATGAGCGATGGACAGAAACCGTACAGCTTAATACAATATAGGAAGGTTTGCAGTGACACCATGTATATTATAAGATCTTTTAAAGAAGAGGTGTGGTTCTGAAAAGAACCTGAGTGGTAACACGACGTTTCGACCAGTATGCTCTGGCCGTCATTAGAGCATACTGGTCGAAACGTCGAGTTACCACTCGGGTTCTTTTCAGAACCACACCTCTTCTTTAAGAGACCTTATATATGGTGTCACCGCAAACCTTCCTATTTTGATTCACCCACCATGCGAAGCCTTAAGTCTTATTTATCTTACGATGGGTTATCCATCGTAAGTTGAGGTATGATACATCGTAAGGCTTTGTGAAATCCACCCCAGGGCAGCTTGCTCTTGTCGTCAGCGAAGACGCCGACATTGTCAGCTGGCCTGTAGCAAGCACCACCCCACTTGGCTCGCCCAAGTTTAAGCTTGCTGCACTCTAGGTTTGGGTTTTTTTAAAGGCAAAATCGCCCAAAACAAGGCTAAAAGCCACTCAGGGCTAGAGAAAGAAGGAGATAGAGAGGGACTCAGGAAGGCCGGAGATAGGAATTGACGTTCCTTTTAAAAAGGTCAAGATCGTAGGCAGGGGGGAAGCAAGAACCAGGAAGGGAATTCCAGGTACCGGTAGAGGCAGAACGAGGGAAGAAGCTGTTCCAATACCTCTCCGTTCTACACCTTGGGACAGATGCCCAATTTGTTGCAACACATTTTGTGAGAAGTGTCGTGCATGGTCATTGTTGCGAGGATTGGTCTGTCGCAGTGTTAGGATTGGCCTTATGGTAAATACTTAGCCTAAAGTACTGCAAAATGGAAAACATGAAGGAATGGAAGAAATGGAAGTATTACAATAGAATAGTGCACACTGCTTACCGGTGCTAACTTAAATGATCTTTCATCTCTTTCAGATTTAGGTAGGTTTTTTGTAGAAATCTTTCTCAGTCTCTATCTCCAAGCAGAAGTGAAAATCAAACAGCTCTTGTATTTGGATCGAAAGTTGCTGTTTGGTAGCAGAATTTATATTGTGTGTGGGCCTTTCTTTGTAAAACTTAATATTTGGTCTCTTGTTAGACGCAAACTATTTCTTTATGTTACGTGGAATTTTGTCTTTCGGTTCTGTATTAACTACATTGACCTCAGAAGGCAATGTTGCTATTCGCTGGTTCCTCCGAATCCACCACTATGGTCAAAGTTTTAAAAAAGAAACTACATGTATTTTCAGCCCACCACAAAACAACATGTAGCATGACAAAAGCCACATAGACGTCTGGTTGTGCCAGCTTGTACACAGTGTACTCTAATTTATTCCCCTGGAAACATTTTGCAAACTGACAAACACACTGTGCTCCGGCTAGCCTTGATGAAGTTGACAATTTAGAGATCTCTTTTTAGAAAAATGGCAAAACATTGACTGCATCAGGACTTGAACCCCAGACCTCTGGTTTTGTGTACCAGCACTCTTACATCTGAGCTATCCAGCCCTTAGATGGTGGCCTTCCCAAATAGTAAACTAGTCTTTGCAGAAGCAATCGACCATGAACTGCCATATTTCTCCAGGGATCACACCCCCTGTTTTCATTCAGATGCAAACAATGATTTATAGTCAAGTAAGTCAACCTGGCTGTAGTAGAATATAGAATATAATATTACGATTAAAATCTTGTCGAGCTTTCGCTCCGCGCCCTCTATTTTTATTTTTTTTAACAATTATTTTTTGATTCCGATTGTTTAGTGAGGTTTTTTATGTTTTGTTGGGTTTTATCTACATTTATATGAACATGTTTTTGTTGAGAGATACTGCTACTGTCAGCTCTTTTGATTGTATATGAAAGTGTTGGGCAAGGTGTTGGAAACTTAATTGCAGGATAATTGGAATTTTTATCCTGAAGCTGTACCGTAACTGGCAGAGATACACTTCAGGTATTACAATTATAACAAAGTTTTTAACTTAAAGGAAGTAGCCATATATCTGATGTTCAGGTGATAAAATGATGTAGGTAATTACATCATTCTTTGCAAGATTAATGAGCTGGTTAATGAGACTAACAAGCAGAACAGGTGTCTGTTCGACAAAAGTAACTTTTTAGTGACCCAAAGGTCACATGCACAATGCTCAATGTACATTACATCAGACAAACGGACAGGAATTACTATATTAGTAATTCATAGAAAAATAAAGATTACACAGGTCATGCTGTGTGTAAAATGGAGCTGTTTCCTTCAAATTTTGATTTCATCGAGTTTCTCTAGTCGGGAGGTGAATCGTCGTTGTCGTCTGTCTCTATCGTGTCTTCGAGGTTGGCCAGCTGCGAGACCAAGATGCGGGGCAATTCAAGCCTCTCAAAGTCCGCTTTCTTGGTGAGCGCCCTCACCACCTGCAGCGTCCTCTCTCGCAGCGTGTACACTGGAACGATAGGAAAAGGCGACGAGAAAATGCAATCCAAGTTTGCGGTAAAGTCATCTCTTTTGAGATGGAGTGTGGCTCTGAAATGAAAACGGTAACAATTTTTGTTTTTTTCAGAGCCACACACCCAGCAAACATTCAACTTTGTATTTCCGCCTTGAAAACCTTCAAATCTTATCCAAAATATAAATCTGCAACAAAACCACGTCACCCTCAATAAGTTTGGCTCGAATAACTTGTCTTTTGCTAGATTGTCTGCGCAGACTGAATCAGACTAAGTGCCTCTCGAATAGCGTTTGCGGGAAGAATGCCATTGCCGGGTGATTATAACCCTTAAATAAAATTCAATATTGTAGGCAGATTAATAACAGTAATATTTTTTCTGCAACGCTTTGCGGCACAGAAAAGGCCCAATACAACATTGGGAAGATGTCCACAGATTTCCCTCTAATTTACACAGTTTGTAGATGGCCATGATAGAATCCTCATGTTGAAATCTTACCATCTGGGAACACCGACAAATAGTTAATTACTCGCAAATAATAAACTATTTCTTACACTACAGGCTGGTGAGTCAACTGTGACTTTTTTGCCTTTTTTCTACTTTCTCAGATTACCATTTCAGCTAAAACCTTTGCAGGATGGCTTTTTTGGAACGTTTAATGGTTTAACACACAAACTGTGGCATTCTGTTGACCTTTACCAATGTTGTATAGAGCCTTTTTAATAAAAGTTTGAATAAAAGTTTGAGAGGAGACTCACCCGGAAGGTGGATGTTGACGGGCACCACCTGCTCGACGTCCGGAGGGCTAGGGACGGGGAAGAAGACGTTCCGCCGGCGCCCCTCATTGCCCGCACTAAAGACGAGCCGGTCACCGCTGGCGTGGTCGCGGAAGATCCACGGGTGGCCCTGATAGGTGTTCATGAGCATCTGGGTGCCGGGCCGCAGTCCTTCTGCTGTGTAGTTGACGCGCTCCCCCTTCCAGTTAAGCCAGAGGACGTCCACGAGGCGCGGGCTGTGGTTGCGGAAGACGGCGTAGACACGAGGCGTGGGACCCTCCACCGACTTGAGCGGCGCCGACTTCCGGCAGCGAGGCATTGTCGCACGTTGCTACACGAGGAGTTATATCCTATCAGTAGAGATCATATAGACATAATTATGGGGCAAGTGCAGGCATTTTCAGGACGAACATTTTGGACGGATGTTTGGCTTTTCTTAAACGCTCGAATACCCCTGCTTTTACCCTAAAACCTATCCTATATTATACTAGGGTGTTAGTCAACTCGGTCAGTGTAACCAACTCGGTCCCAGTCAACTCGGTCCCAGTCAACTCGGTCCCAGTCAACTCGGTCCAAGACCAACTTGGCCCATGACCAACTCGGTCCATATGGGAAAATGCAGCAAAACTTTGAAACTTCTGAGTTTCGGGTGAAACTCCAAAATTCAAAATTCGATAAAAAAAGGGTGACTTGTCGGGTCCAAGTTACTCAGACTAATTCTAACCCTCTTCGAAAAGAATCAACCTTTAGGCTTTACTTTAGTGAAAGTTTTATTTGATTAAACCGATGTATAAAGACTGTTAACAAATTGATTGTTTTGTGTCTCTTTATATACATTTGTGTATTTACTCTACTAAAATAAATGTTACTTGAATGGATGAATGAAAGAAAGTCCAACAGAAAAACGTGCTAGATACTTGACTTACGATGCTCAGTTAGTCAGTACGCTGTTGTGCTAGTGCAGACTACAGACAGTACACTGTATAGTGCTCGTCTGCTGGCTGGGTTTCACTCTTTTTATGTGATTTTTTTAGAGCAAAACATCGACGAAAGCGTAACTCAAGTTGTATTCTACATTTTCATTGCCAAACCGCCGCTACAACACCTGAAGGCAAAGCAAAAGAACAACTATTCCCTGAAGGTACGGTTGTAAGTCCGTGCCACTTGTCAACAACCCCTGCCGATAGACCTCTGTAAGTGGAAAGACATCCTGTTTACAAAATGTACACTACGAATTGCCAGCAATACGATTCACAGTGGTCGGGATCAACAGCTCATCCGGATCACAAATCGCCCAGCTAGCGTTCACTTTTGGAACGGAAGTTGTATGTAGCGCCCTCTTGCGCCCACATTTGTGTTGTTGTTGTTTTTTACTTTCAGGGTACTACTTCAAATTTAGGGCCAGGTTCAGTCTGGTGGTGAGAAGTAGGATTTCCTTCCTCCATGTTCTCACTGCCTGCGGCTGGCTATAACACGCAAGTTTATGGGCATTGGCTCCAGCCGCTAACGATAGACACCGTACCCATAGAACCGAGCCGTAGCCTATGATTTCGCCCACGGCTCAAAATACTGGGTCAAATACCCAAGTTTACCATCGCCAACTTGGGACTGTCAGTGTCAGTGTCACCACCGCCGATCGGTCGAAGAAGGAAAACTTGTCGAGGTGAAGAGGGAAAAAAAGAGTCAAAATGTCCGGTCAGGACGGGGTCCAAGTGCAGACAGTGCTGGCCAACTGCGGTGAATTGCTGGAGGGACCGCACTGGCACGCCCCGACGCAGACGCTCTACTTCGTGGACATTCACGGAGATATAAAACCAAACCAACATATGAAGACTGACCAGAACACCGACCAGCCGCATGTTTTTCCTTACCGATCGCTGGTTCCCGCCCTTGGCGCGGTAAAAACTAAGGTCCCGTTGGTTGGGAACCAGTTTACTTGGTTGCCGACCAATCACAGCTCTGACTTGCTAGTCTTCTTCACAAGTCTCTGCAAAGGGTTTTTTACGCTCATAGAAAATGGGCGGAGATTAGGCCGTAATGGCCCTAATGAATAAACATTAAAACCCGGCTTGATGTCAGAGGAATTTTCTATTCCCTGATGAAATGTTGCTTGTAATATACATGTACAGTGCACATGTACATGTACATGTAGTGATGTACATGTAGTGTCTTTGTGAATATCCACATTCTGTTAAATTCACGTTATATTCTATGAATCATTCCCTGAAAGTGATAAAAGTATCCAAATATGAATGTGTTCGTGTTCGGTGTGCACAAAGTTAACGGAGAGTCGGCGAAATCCAAGATGGCGGCGCCCATGGTACGATAAAAACACGAAAGTAACACGAAAGTGAGCCATGTTTCAGCAACGTGTAAAGGCCCCGCCAGCGTCAATGTGAGTGCGATCAGACTTTTGCACGGCAGTGCACATGTACATGTACATTGTACATGTATATGACTTTGCGTACAACTACATGTACGTTGCAATTTATTAAACTAAACTTTGCTTTTGTATACCACTGCCCTGGCACTGGCACTAGGCACTACTCGGGTACTCCCACTACTGCACTAGGCACTACTGTACTGACTAGGCACTAGCCTGCTAGGCACTACCAGTACCACAGTACCAGTATTACAACAGTACTTCTTTACTATTACTACTAGTACTACGTACCAGGGCCGTTTGGTCATTGGTGATAAAGAAGAAAAGAATCGAAAAAAGAGGGCAAAGTATGCACAGGATTGGTATCAGTTCAACCTATACGGACCTGTAGATTTAATGAAGAAATTCAATGTGACTTTTTTAAGGTGCCACAAATGCGAAGGAAGCGCCGATCCACTAGGCACTACTTCCACCCCTTCCACTCCATATAACTGCTACCACTACCAGTGCTACTACTGTACCGACACTGCTACAGCTACAACTACAAGTACAACTTTAAGTTTAAGTAGTAGAAGTAGTACTACTACTTTACTAGTAGTAGTACTACTGGTACTAGTACTAGTACTAGTACTACTAGTAGTAGTAGTAGAACTAGTAGTAGTAGTAATACAACTACAAGTACAAGTGCTAATACTACTACTAGTACTAGTAGTAGTAATACAGTACAACTACAAGTGCTAGTAGTTGTAGTAATACTAGCTGACCAAGCAGTTCTATACCTATGCCATGGTAACTGAAAGTATTTTAGTTATTTTACATTGTCTTTAATTATCTTAAGTCTTATATTTTGATTGTCGTTAACTTTAAAGAGCTACAAATTTACCTAAGCTAAATATAAAATTAACAGTATGCCTATGAATTTCCCTGTTATATTACAGCTTCACCTTCAGCAGATACTACTGCTGGTACTGCTACAAGCACTACATCGTCCACCTACTTCACCGATTGCCCGGATCACATCACTGATGATGCTCCTGCTGCTAGTTTGAGTAACTTGGACCCAACAAGTCACCCTTTTTTTTATCAAATTTTGAAATTTTGAGAGACGGGTGACTGTAGGGTCCAAGGATCGTGGCTATGCATTGTGGAAATGTCATCTTTGAAAAATACCCCCAACCGAAATCCCCAGATTTACCCCCCAAAACACCTGTGAAACCGTCCCACGTGCCCATTGAGGATTCAGTGAGATTTACAGATTCCAATACTGCTCATTTTGTTTTACTCACGTTTGGGAAAAGGGAGAACTTTCCCCTCAGTTGACTAAGAACGGGTAGACGAGCCGAGTTGGGGTGGCCATCTTGGATTTGAAAACTGCATGACATCACGATGTGCAGGCAGGTCCGGATGGGGAGTGGTCTGCGGAAGTGTGTGCGCACGCTCGGCTCGTCTACCCGTTCTCAGTCAACTGAGGGGAAATTTCTCCTTTTTCCCAAACGTGAGTAAAACAATATGACCAGTATTGGAATCTGTAATTCTCACTAAATCCTCAATGGGCGCGTGGGACTGTTTCACGGGTGTTTTGGGGGGTAAATCTGGGGATTTCTGTTGGGGGTATTTTTCAAAGATGACATTTCCACAATGCATAGCCACGATCCTTGGACCCTACAGTCACCGTCCCTTAAAACTTCAAAATTCGATAAAAAGTGACTTGTTGGGTCCAACTTACTCGGACTATCCTGCTGCCGATCTTGGAACAGGTAAAATATGTACGTGTATCTGGCTCTGTGGCTGATTAAAAAAACTAGCTGAGATGTGTTTGATTAATTAAGACAAGTTGAATGTGCCTCTTGATCAAATTGATCCGAAGATTATGACGCATCTCAAGTTCTCGACATGAGACAGTCACTCTTTCCATGATACTCATCTTAGTTCTCTTAGTCTTATACTATAGTTATATTTATAATGGGTAACTTACTCGTCCCATGTCAATCTGCTTCCTACTCCTAGCATCGATTTCACCATGATTTCACCTACCAAGAGACTGAAACTAAAGTGGTATACAAAAAGGTTGCAAACTGCTTACTGACTAAAATTACCAGAATGCAAATCTCAAAAATTTAGTGGGCCTAATGTTTCGATCCAAGCAGGACCTTCTCAAAGACCTTTCCCATTGGATTGTGGCTGGTCCGTGTTTCATACATATGAAGCCTGTGGCTGGTTGGTCTTTCCCATTGGATTGTGTGGCTGGTCGGTGTTTCATACGTATGAAGCCTGTGGCTGGTTGGTCTTTCCCATTAGATTGTGTGGCTGGTCGGTGTTTCATACGTATGAAGCCTGTGGCTGGTTGGTCTTTCCCATTGGATTGTGTGGCTGGTCGGTGTTTCATACGTATGAAGCCTGTGGCTGGTTGGTCTTTCCCATTGGATTGTGTGGCTGGTCGGTGTTTCATACATACGAAGCCTGTGGCTGGTTGGTCTTTCCCATTGGATTGTGTGGCTGGTCGGTGTTTCATACATGTATATGAAGCCTGTGGCTGGTTGGTCTTTCCCATTAGATTGTGTGCCTGGTCGGTGTTTCATACGTATGAAGCCTGTAGCTGGTTGGTCTTTCCCATTGGATTGTGTGGCTGGTCGATGTTTCATACGTATGAAGCCTATGGCTGGTTGGTCTTTCCCATTGGATTGTGTGGCTGGTCGGTGTTTCATACGTATGAAGCCTGTGGCTGGTTGGTCTTTCCCATTGGATTGTGTGGCTGGTCGGTGTTTCATACGTATGAAGCCTGTGGCTGGTTGGTCTTTCCCATTAGATTGTGTGCCTGGTCGGTGTTTCATACGTATGAAGCCTGTGGCTGGTTGGTCTTTCCCATTGGATTGTGTGGCTGGTCGGTGTTTCATACGTATGAAGCCTGTGGCTGGTTGGTCTTTCCCATTAGATTGTGTGCCTGGTCGGTGTTTCATACGTATGAAGCCTGTGGCTGGTTGGTCTTTCCCATTGGATTGTGTGGCTGGTCGGTGTTTCATACGTATGAAGCCTGTGGCTGGTTGGTCTTTCCCATTGGATTGTGTGGCTGGTCGGTGTTTCATACGTATGAAGCCTGTGGCTGGTTGGTCTTTCCCATTAGATTGTGTGGCTGGTCGGTGTTTCATACGTATGAAGCCTGTGGCTGGTTGGTCTTTCCCATTGGATTGTGTGGCTGGTCGGTGTTTCATACGTATGAAGCCTGTGGCTGGTTGGTCTTTCCCATTGGATTGTGTGGCTGGTCGGTGTTTCATACATACGAAGCCTGTGGCTGGTTGGTCTTTCCCATTGGATTGTGTGGCTGGTCGGTGTTTCATACATGTATATGAAGCCTGTGGCTGGTTGGTCTTTCCCATTAGATTGTGTGCCTGGTCGGTGTTTCATACGTATGAAGCCTGTAGCTGGTTGGTCTTTCCCATTGGATTGTGTGCCTGGTCGGTGTTTCATACGTATGAAGCCTATGGCTGGTTGGTCTTTCCCATTGGATTGTGTGACTGGTCGGTGTTTCATACGTATGAAGCCTGTGGCTGGTTGGTCTTTCCCATTGGATTGTGTGGCTGGTCGGTGTTTCATACGTATGAAGCCTGTGGCTGGTTGGTCTTTCCCATTAGATTGTGTGCCTGGTCGGTGTTTCATACGTATGAAGCCTGTGGCTGGTTGGTCTTTCCCATTGGATTGTGTGGCTGGTCGGTGTTTCATACGTATGAAGCCTGTGGCTGGTTGGTCTTTCCCATTAGATTGTGTGCCTGGTCGGTGTTTCATACGTATGAAGCCTGTGGCTGGTTGGTCTTTCCCATTGGATTGTGTGGCTGGTCGGTGTTTCATACGTATGAAGCCTGTGGCTGGTTGGTCTTTCCCATTGGATTGTGTGGCTGGTCGGTGTTTCATACGTATGAAGCCTGTGGCTGGTTGGTCTTTCCCATTAGATTGTGTGGCTGGTCGGTGTTTCATACGTATGAAGCCTGTGGCTGGTTGGTCTTTCCCATTGGATTGTGTGGCTGGTCGGTGTTTCATACGTATGAAGCCTGTGGCTGGTTGGTCTTTCCATGGAGGTGTTCATACAGAGTTATTTTATCATTACCCCCGGTAATTTGGCAAATTTTAAACTAGTGGGCCTGACATTTCGATCCTAGCAGGACTTTTCTCTCTGCGCTAGTGCTAGTGCTACAGTTGCTACCACTACTACTACTACTAGTACTACTACTACTAGTACTACTACTACTAGTACTACTACTACTAGTACTACTAGTACTAGTACTATAGGACTAGTACTAGTACTAGTACTAGTAGTACTTAGTTGTTGATTGAAATTATACCTTTGTGCATTGTCCCAAAATATCTTGGGGGTCTATAGATATAAGATGTATTCTAATGAATTGTTAATCTTTTTCTTTGCACTCCATTTCAAAATTTATTATTAAACATAGAATGTCCAATATAAAAAATTGGAAGGCCTGATGTTTCAAACTTAGCAGTAGCAGAACATACCTTTCTCAAAGGCAGACAGAGAAAGGTCCTGCTAGGAGCATCATCAGGCCCTCCAAGTTTGGATATTTGCCGTTTAGTCATTTTAGTCATTTTAGTCTTTGCATATTACTTTTAAAATGTCCAATTTATTTTAGAAAATTGCAAAAACTCTCTGACTTAAGTTAAGACATCCAACTTAATTGTTTTTTCTGGTTTGCTTGCTTCCTCTTTTGTTTGATTTCTCGCTTGTTTGTTGATTTTGTTTTTGTTGGATGGTTAATTTGGGTTTTTTTATGTTCGCAGTGTTGAAATTTTGTCTTTTATTGTTTTGTTCTCCATAGCATGTGCGCTCATTCCATCAGTTTAACAGACGAAAGTGGAGTAAAATACAGAAAGTGGTATTTATCCTTTTTTGTTGCTCTAAATTTGAATATGATGTGTTGCATAAATCTATGCATAAATCTGGTTTTATCAGAGGTAGTGTAACCTTTCAGTACAAACAATTTTACAACTAAATTTCAAATGCTTTAGTGAGACTTAAATTTGTTGCAGACTAAGTTCATAAATGTACAAATCGGTTTCACCAATACTTCAATACTGTACAAATACTTCAATACTGTACTGTACAAGTCTTGGTCCAGTCAAAATTTTCTTTGCCAATTTGTTCCCAGTCAGTTTTTCCTCTTCTTTTTTTATTTGCAGGTTTACCATCAAGGGCCAGAAGGGAAAAGAAACAGCCTGTTGTCATGGAGGGAGTATGGCCACCCTTAGACGTTTGGTCACAGCTGCCTGCAACAGCAAAGGTTTGTCAAGAGATGTTCCTCCTAGTTTTTGCAGGAACTAGATTAATTATGCTATATACATTCAATCAATCCTTTATCAGAATTAAAACTTTAAAAGTACCGTAATATGATTGTCGATTGAGGTTTTAATAATTTCAACACATAAACGTTCTTGATTTTTTATTTGTTTTTTATTTCTTTTCTGTGTTTAAGTATTTTTATCTTTATGTATGTTTTCACAACATTTTAGTTACCTGTTATCAGTATTCTTCATGATGATATCATGGTGTTGCTTTTTACACATATGCGTGCAGCTAAACTCTGCATTACATTCAAAATACATTACACTTTTTAAACCCTGCCTTTGGGAAAGGTCCTGCTAGGATCCAAACATCAGGCACTCCTAATGTTTGATGTTTGCATTTCTGTCATTTGAGTCAGTAAGCAGTTTCCACTAGTTTCCACTATTTGTGGATATTGCTGTAAATTATTTAAATAAACGTATGAAGTAAATACAAAAAAACTGTTACAAACTGCTAAGTGCTAAGCTCAATGACTGAAGTGACCTGCAATGCATAAATCTCAAAAGTTAGAGGGTCTGACGTTTCGATCTTAGCAGGACCTTTCGCAAAGGCAAAGCCTGTGCCTTTGCCTTTGAGAAAGGTGCTATGACTGAAGCGTCAGACCCTCTAACTTTATAGATTTATATATTTAAAAAGTCATTAATTTCCAAGTTTGCTTGATAACTATGATGCAAGAATTGATATCAATCACATTTGTCAATGTTGGTGACACTTTATCTGTACAAGCAGATAAAATGTTATTTTTCTAATGGGGTTTGACACAGCATCACAATTGAAATGACCAGTTAATATTTCTTTTTTTGTTAACAGCTGTCTATGGGTTTTGGCAGGACATCAATAACAAGCCATGCTGGTGGCCAGACCATGTTCCCTTCCAGTCACCAAACAGGATGTTGGAAGGTGTGTTTCAATAGATGTATAAACAGTTGCTGTTGTTTAGAATAGTTAGATATATAGATTGATATAATTTATCAAAATTCAAACATGCATAACTATTCATCATCATCATTTGGCTACGGAGCAGGCGACTACAAACTCCCTCCAACTGCTACGGTCTTGGGCCAGAGAAGCAATGTGCGTGGCCGTCCCGGTTTTTCCTCTTGTATTTGAACAAAAAGAGCATAACTATTACAGTGACGTAATAGCTGATGATCACAATTTTAAAAACAGATCTCCGTTGCCATAAATCATGGTGAAACTGTGAATTTGAAATTCAATAAATATGTGCCTAATGTGTTGCAAAATCATTGTCTATAACACATAAAATGAGTTATTAAAAACATTGAGTGATTTCCTTTTATAACTTGCATTTCCCAGGCTCCGAACAAAGGTCTTAACCACTTCGCGTCTGGACCTCCGAATCCGGAGGTCAATTGGATTGCCTATGCAACGGGGCCCTCCAAATCCGGGCACCACTATTGTCCACATTCTAAACAAAGACTCTTTTCAGCTTAGAACAAAGCAATACGAATCAGTACAAAGACCCTTTTTGACGCAAGTTGCCACATGAATTGCAAGATTAGCAGCAGTAATTGTGCAATTGTGGGTCTTTTACTGTAGGGGATCGAGGGATACCGCGCTGCAGCTGAAAGCACGCGGGGGACATTGTCTTTGCATGCCACACAGCCCAACGATCGTCGGTCTGGCATTGGAATTCCCCCCACATTCTTTACCGTAATCTGTACGCTCGTTTGTGGCCGACCAACTCAAAGATTTGACTGCCTAAAGTGGAGGCTGGAGTCTGCGGTCAGGGATTGTCAGCAGCGTACACGCACACACACACACACTTGTCCGTTACAGTCCATTGACGATGCACAAAGGGCCCTTTTTCGAATGGATAATCTCTTGACAAAAGCCACAACGACGTCCGAATTGTGCCAGATTTTACTCTCTTGTACCCATAGTATACTCTTATCGATTTATTTCACATAAATATATTGTTCCAATTGTTTTAGCGAGATTTGAAAATGATGCATTGTTCAAAAACCCCCGTATGGCGGTCATCGGCGCTGAAAAAAACCCCGGCGCGAAGTGGTTAATGATAGCCCTGAAAGTAATTTCAATTTGTTTTGTTATATTTTTTTTCATCCTGCACAATTTTTATAACAATTTAACTATGAAATCTGTGAAACTTCATTATTCAATTGTTTTTCAGGGTCATCACATAGACTTAGTGTGCCCCAACTGGCGGCCATCTATGATAGTTTTGTCAGTTTCAACTGAAAACTGCCCAGACAGCCCTCGGGAGCCAGATGGCCCTTGTGTGCCTTATGACCCTCATGTGCCTGACGACCCTTGTGTGCCTGAAGGACAATTGCATTTTGTTTTCTCAAAACTAAACGTCTTGAAGAGTACCGGTATAACAAATGGTAGGTCCCCTGTCTCATATGGACTGAGTTTTGAATTTTATAAAAATAAAAATAAAAAAAATTTAGAAAAATCATGTTTTTTTACTATGGCCCCTCAATTGTGGGTATAAAATGGGTCAACTTTCTGTTACTCAGCAGTACGGTATTATTACTTTGTTGCATAGAGGGGATAAATTGTTTTAACTGGAAACCGATCTCACTATTAATTCCTCATACAAATCATATTTTCAGGATATAAAGCAGAGAGACTTTGAGAAAGCATTTGTTTTTACAGTGGAAAGACAGCTTCAGTGTTAGTAAATGTATTTTTATCTGAATCCTTTAAAATAGGGTGTGGATGTCGACAAGGTGATGGTCTGAGGCCTTATTGGTTATTTTTCTTCGCCAAAATTATGTGCATGATGGTTCTTACTGGTAACGTTTAAGGGGAATCCAGGTATAGATGGCAGAGAATAATTATAGACTTTCCCAGTAGGCCTATCCTGATGATACAGTATTATCTTTGGACACTTTAAACAGTTTATTTGATAAAGCTTTAAAACATTTGGGGGATTTTGCGAGCATGCTCGCTTCAAGTCAAGAAATGCTTGAGCATTTGTGTGGATTGTTGGCAGTAAGGGTCGACAGAAAGGTCTAAATTACTATATTAATGTGAATTGGGTTGGTCTACAAGATTACTTTACGGCTCTTTGAATTGATTTTTTCACCAACTTTGATAATATGACGATAATATGTCTAATTGATCAGTGGTCTAGAAGAAATGTAATCGTTCTTGGCCATGTTACCATTGTGAAGTCGCTTATCTTATCCAAATTTACTTTTATTATTTTGCAGTCTCTCCCAGACCCACCTTTATATTTAATTAAATGTTCGTTTGAACCAGTACAGTACGACATTTCATCACGAACCACATACTGATAATATGCAACCCCTTCTCCCACCCTGGTCGCCCTGGTGGTGGTCTCAAAGATACCTATGAATGGAATAAATGTTACCTGAATTGAAAGTGGAAACCTGAAAGTTTTCTTTGACAATTATTTTGTTTCCCAATGTTGTAAGACTTGGACACACTTACACTGTGATGCACTGTTTGTGGACCGTACTCATGATAATTAAAATGATGGGAAAGGTGCTTGAACATTGAAAGGGGAATCCATTTTCTAGTTATTTGTTTGACTAAATTTACCTCCTCCCAGACACGTACAACAGCCAATTATATATATTTGGTCCACATGCACACTCCTTTTTCTGTTAAACTTATTTTGTGGTGACAGACAGCTACAGATGACAACAGCTAGGAATGGGGGTAATTGCACCAAAAAACCCAAAACACAGATCTAGAAATTGATTTCAAGGCGGCTGAAAAGGGCCAGTTTGAAAAAAAAATGCAAAAGCAGCTGTATTTAAATTTCAGTAACATTGAGATGTTGCAATATCTTGATTACCCTTATGTGTAAAGAAAATTCATTAGAAAAAAAAAGACCTATGGAGTATCACAGCATAAAGTATAAAGCCTCCTACGTACTTCCATATCAGTCTTCCGAAGACTTATGTCTGACCCTGTTCAGCCCGAGTCAGTTTATAGGTCCATGCAGTTTTGAGTTTAATTAATTATTAATTGTTTTCAATACATTCATCCATACAATTTCAATACACGATAGTAATACATTTAGTTTTAAAATAATTATATAATTACACGTAATACGCACATGTACAGGTACATGTACATGTACACATGGGCATTACATCTGTATGACCTTACATGTCATGTATAATTTTATGTACATTACATGTAAGGCCATACAGATGTAATGTCCATCTTCATTGAACAGCGCCCTCTATAGTGAGAGTTAATGGGTGGAAACATGAACAAACTTTATTGAACCATAATAGAACATTGTTACTGGGAGCTGGGACATAGTTATCATTTTTGTTATAAATAACCGATAAAGGCGTGGGTATGAATACTGGAATTAATCAATATGTGTGAAAGAAATTTGTCTTATTCTTAAACTTCCTTATAACTAGTCTACGGGACAGGAGCCACATAAAGCGTAATATTCATACAATAAATATGTCGGTTAAATCTGTCCTGCTCCGGTTGTTGTCTCGGTCCCCGACGGGAACTATTATTAATTCTGCAGGACATGCTAATTTCTTCATGGGAAGAGCTTAAAAAATAATTTAAAAAAAAAATAACAAAAACGCGGGCATTCCTTCTAAGGGCTATCAAAGTCCTATAATCATGGATTCATTATCCATTGCTATTAGGAATCACGCAGCGACAGAAATGATAATAATTATTATTCACACGATGCCAGCGCAAATCACCTTTACGAATAATGGATTCCGGCTATAGGGGCTGGGGCAGCGGCGACGATGAGTGAGGGATTGCTAAATACATGTACATGTATTCATACAGGATAGTTTACTTCCTATAAGTTCCCAACAAGTCGAATGTATGGTAAAAATAATTGATGTGCCACACTTAATATCAAAACAAGGATAGTGGGCCCTATTCAACTATTTATGATGCTTTTGGAGATGGGAGAAAGACTGGGCACTACAATGTGCAGGTTTTGCGGACATACACAAAAGTTGCTGTAACATACATGTTTATTTTTAGTAGCTTTTATTACACTACAAAAAGTATAATGTGACTGTAATAGCTTTGCAAAAAACTTAGGTAGTCGTAGTTAGAGTTTAAGTGCCTTTGCAATTTCAATCCGAGCAGGATTACAAATCTCAAGGAACCTTACACTTTATAGAAAATTCAAGCTTAGATAAAAGTAAAAACATCAAGCCGTACTACATGATATTCAGCGATAAATTAAATATGTTTGCAAACAAAACAAACAATGACTGGGGACTACTAATATTATTTTTTTCACAATGTGGCAAACTTTGACCTGAAATGGAACCCGAGACTTCTGGATTAATGTACTGGCACTCTTACCATCTGAGCTATCCAGGCCTTAGATGGTGGCCTTCCCAAATATAAACCAAATAGTCTTTCTTGGGATGGGTGTGCCGGTCCGAAGCATCTGACCGTTAACTGTCGTATGGCATCACCGCGGCACCAGGGACCACGCCCCCGTATTCATTCAGAGGCAAACAACATAATTTGTCTGTTCCAGGAAAGGTCATGGGTGTGGATAATAACGGCAGAGACTCCTTACATGATTCTTTGTTTTTCTGGCTAGCTTCTTCAGTTCATGTTTCAATGCTCATCAACATGGTCATTAATTATTTTGTTGTTTCTTTAAGCATCACGGTGCCATTCACGCGCTGATTCTCAGAGTATTTCATGATAATTAACAAAATAAAGATGAAAAACGGATGTATAAACGAAACAAAAACATTAAATGTAAAGGCATTGACATTTTACCGGTAATGACAGGAAATGCAATCATTCTATTTTCATCTCAGGGCATACTCATCTTAAAGATCACAATGATTATGCAAAGCATCCGGTGAAATCATGTCATTCGAAAATCACCTGCTGGTGAAATATCCTATCATAATGGCAGTATGTTGAGAAATTTCCCAAAGGTCTCTTACTTTTGTAATGTCCTTTTGACGATTTTCCTGATAAATCTGCACAAGCTGATTACATCCAAAGTAGGACTAAGATGGTAATGCGACAACAAATGGAATCAGGAGCTAAAGAAGGAATCAGATAAAAACGTTTTAATTGTGCACAGACAAAATCACATTTTATTAAGGTCACCGACAACTTTAAAAAATTAAGTGATAGCACATGTTCCATAAAATGAAAGTACAGTACATTTCAACACCAACATTGAAATCCAGCAATAAAGCTGTGTTCTTTGTCTTGTTCTTTCTAGTAACGATATCAACTAAAAGTTCTCTGGACCATGCCAATGCTGATCAATTGTTGTCCCTGCAGAGCCCATTATTGACATTTCGCAAGGGAAATTAAATCAACAATTGGATTTGGTCCAGCAATAAATGTACATGTACATGTTTATGTTTGGGGGTTTATTATGCACACAAATCTAGCTCATAACCGAAGTGGAGTGAAAAATGTTGTTAGTATTGTATTAGATGTCTCTGAAAAAAAGGCAATGTTTCCATTGAAAAGGGAGCAAGTTGTTTGCCGGGACATGACATTAATCAGACACCGCATAATTAAAAGGAACAAGAAATTGACGCTTTTTATCATAAAAACACTTAAACAAAGCTTTCTGATTGTGAATGCAATATGTCAGTATCAACTCATGGGTTATGCTTGTTCAAAATCAAGTGGTCAAACACCCCAAATTAAAAATTTATTTTGTATTATTTCTATTTCTCTTCTTTTATTTTCTCTGTAATCTTTAAGAGATAAAGAATGTGACTTTAGTGGTATTTCTTTTTTAATTTGGGGAGTATGGTTGTCAACACCATTACTGTTAGTTTTTTTCTAGTCACAAATAAATGTGGAGTAGATAAACATATTACAATTGCATACTAATACATTTTGGAATTTCCACTTGTATAATATACTCCAAAGTGAAAAATGAAAACGTCATGCCATGCATTTATCTATGCATTTATTTATTTACAATAATTATTTGCACGTAACTCTTGTATTTTAAAACTGTTATTGTTTCAACTTGCAAAATCAATGAAAGAAAATTAAAAGAAATGCAACATTATCTTATTAAATTGTACGCCATCTGTTCATTTACTCTTTTGTGTTTGTTTTAACACTTTTTTTTATTGCTTTCCACCCTTTCCTATTCAAATCCACCAGCCATCCGTGAGAGCAGATTGAGAATATCAGCATCAGGATGAACAAAGCCACACACAGGGGAAACTGATGACAGAGCCCTCAATAAATGCTTGTATGTGGCTGGTGGTGTGGCTGTCTCTCCCCTTTCAAAGAAGCTTGTCAAGCAATGACATAAAACTTCCTTGATGCACCCTTGAGCCATCTCTTAACAGAGTGAAATCTTGAGGAGAGAACGGGTGGTCAGGAGTACATTTGCTGTACTTCTCTAGTAGCTTTCTAGTGTTGATGTTGGGAATGAAGACAGTTTCCCTGTGAACATTACTACCAGGAAAGAAGAATTAAAAAACAAATTAATCAAGGTTGTATTTCGGTCAGTAACAGAATGTTTATCATTTTATATCAACTATAATATGAATATGGATATGGATTGCTTGAATATATGGCTTGAAGTTAAAAGATTTCATGGTATTCTTTAAAATATGTAGGAAGCAATGTTTGTCAACTTTATAATGTTATTGGTGTTTCAAGCCAATTGCCACTCTATGTATAGGCTATGAGAAGATGAGAAAATATGAATTGAGATAACTTTAAAAAAAGGGATAGATTAAAGGTTGATGGAAAACATGAAGCAGATATGTAAAAAAATATTTACAATAGATATTGCTTAACATATCATGTGACAGCAAATGGACAATCTGGTCTCATGCACAAACACACCGTTAAGGGGGACAACTGTCATACAGACTGCCATGACATATCCATAGAACTACCTGTTGTCTGGGGAGTGTCTGGACAGCTGTGCACAGCACCATTTCATTTTAACTCACAAAATTTTAGATTCACAAAATAAGAATTATTAGATTCCAACAACATGTCCAGAATTATTACAATAATAACAACAAAAGAGAAGGGCCTGACAAAGTGATGCAAGCAGTGCCTTTCTCAAAGGTAGGAAGAATTTATAAAAATGGCAAAAATAATTTTAACTGGACCTGGACTTGATCTCCAGAGCTCTGGTTTTGTGTGAACACTGGTAAGCAAGACCAAAGGTCTCATGTTCAAGTCCAGGCCCCCACAAAATTTGTTGAAGGTTCAGTCACCTTTTGAATTAATTTGTTTGACAATTGTGAAGACTTATTTTGTTGATGACTTCTTTGTACATTTCTTCATCATCTGCATGGTTTCCCTCCATGTCGACAGGTCTTTTCTGATGAAAAGGTTTGTGGCGTCACAGATCACCACCTCAGGATTGCTGCCACATGTAGCTTGAGGACAAATGAAACTGTCCTGGTAGCGTATGTCAAGGAGATGAAGGAAACCATACCATCCCCACACAAACTTATTGTAATTGATCTAATCTAGATTTCTTACCATCCATACAGGAACAGATACATGCACTGCCTCATGACAGCATGGTCAATGAGGTAGGTGCCCATATTCAACATAGTGATGCTCACTGATGCACTGCTCATTGGAACACTTCCTGTAGAAAACCAATAAAACAAAAAAGCTTGGATAAGAATGAGAGAATAAACACTTCTTTTAGGCCAACAGCACCTCCAATCCCAATGTGTTGTTTTTTTAACTGAATTAGTTGGGTTGTGATTGGTTGCGTCAGTCCTTTTTTTTCTTTAACTTGTATTTTTTATTTTTTACTTCAAATAAGTTAGGTTGCAAGGTTTTTTATCAGCCAAAATATGTGACCCGGCACAGCATAATGAGAAATAACCCCACTTTTGAGATTCTGAGATTTTCTAATGATGTGAAAGAGTATACCATTAGCTTTCAAATGATATCAAAATATCCTCTAATACTTAAAATTTCCGAAAAGAAAAAAGAAAAAGAAAATTGATTTGTAATTGAATTGTGAGGATACTTTAA